>JAQZBX010048235.1:0-20255 GCA_029593785.1 Cabassous unicinctus | reverse complement strand
GGGGAACATGGGAATCCTTGTAATTTCTGAGTAATAATTAGGTAATCTAAGCACCTTTAAAATATATATATAAAATATATATATAAAAAATAACATTTATGTAAGAAAATACACATATATGCATATATATTTGTATATCATTTTACAAATATTGTTATGTACTGTGAAAAATCTTGATTTTTATGAACAATGAAAAAGAAAAAAGCATCAGTGGTGCTCCAGACCTCACCCTCCAAGAACATTGGGGTGATGGTCACACTTTATTCACTCTCTGGGGTAGTCTCTCCCCCTTAGTACAGTGGGGTGGAGGCAACATTCTCCCTAATCTCTAGCATACAGGTCCAACCCTCTCAGAGCAAGAGGTTGGCTTCCTGGCCTTCCCCAATCCATGGGGGACATAAATAAGATCAAACTTCCACAGAGGCCTTGCTCCTTCTTCACCTGAGTCTAGAGTGAGGCCTGCTCCAGAGGTGCACAGCTTCTGGTTGGGGGGCTTCTAACATGTGGCCTCTCAGCCGACCTGAGCACTGCTGGTCTGGGGACAGTCTGACTGCAGACAAGATCACAGTTATTTTAGCTCTCAATCCTTGAGCTCCACCACCCATGTGCCTTCCTCATGCTCACCCTGAAACACCACTTCCATTCTGCCACTTTTGGTGCAGATGTGGTCACCCAGAACTCCCTGCTGTGCATTTAAATCCCATTGCACCCAATCTGATCCTCAAGCTATGCAGGTGTGTGTGGTGATTTGAGGCTGTGTACACCAGAAAAAACACGTTCTTAAACTCAGCCCATTCCTGTGGGTGTGAACCTATTGTAAGTAGAAACATTTGATGAGGTTACTTCAGATAAGGCTTGCCCCAGTTCAAACAGGATGGGTCTTAATCCTATTGCTGGAGACCTTTATAAGCAGAATGAAATACAGACAGAAAGAAAGCCAGGGGAAGGGAGAGGTCAGAGAGGCCACCATGTGCATTGTCATGTGGCAGAGGTGCTCAGGACCAAGGATCACTGGCAGACAGCCCCAGGATGCCAGTCTTTAGGAAGAAATCATCACTTTGACAATATCTTGATTTGGACATTTTTCCTAGCCTCAAAACCATGAGCTAATAAATTCCTATCACTTAAAACAACACATTGTGTAGTATTTGCTTGAGCACCAAGGGAAATTAAAACACTCTGACCAGAACCTGCAAGCAGTTGAGCCATCAGGCCCCATGCATGGGTGTACCACCAGGCCCCACAAGCAGGTGCACCACCAGACCCCATGAGCAGATGAGCCACCAGTCCCCACATGCAGGCATGCCACCAAGCCCCATGAGCAGGTGAGCACCCCAAGGCCCTATGCACAGGTGAGCCAACAAGCCCCATGCATGGGTGTACCACCAGGCCCTCCACATGTGTGTGCCATCAAGTACCATGCATGGGTGTGTTGACAGGCCCTGTGAGCCATGCAGCAAGTTGATGACATAACAGGAGAGTAACACAAGGGAGAACCAAGACATCATGCACTGAAAAACCAGGAACTAAGGTGGCACAGACAGTAGGATGCCTCTCTCCCACATTGGAGGTTCTGAGGATTGAATCCCAGTGAAGACAGAAGGAGAAGGATGAGAAGAGAGGGCAGGAAATGGACACAGAGAGTAGCCCAGTGAATGAACACAAAAACAGCAAAAATGGATAAAAGTACATAAATAGATAAATAAATCCTTAAAAAATGTATAGGGGAGTAAGATACAGACTATAGTTAGTAGTAATACATTGACAATGCTCTTTCATAATTTGTTAACAATCTTTCACACCAATGCAAAGTATTTGTGGTGCAGTGATGTGTGGGAGCCCTGTATGATGTTATGCATGTTTGTTTTGTAAGTTCACAATGTTTACTGAACACTTATAGTTTATGTATGTTCATGTATGAATGATAAAGGTCAATAAATTGTTTAAAAAAATACTCTGACTAGAAGTGGATAAACAAGAGGTGGTATATTTATATGAGGGAATGTTATTCAGCTGTAAGAAGAATTCAATCAGGAAACACATGACAACATGGAGGAACCTTGAGGTTATTATGTTGAGTGAAATCAGCCAGGCACCAAGGTTGGATATGGTATGATATGAACTAAATACAGGTAGACTTTAGGAGTTGGACTGTGAAGTGTAGGTTGGTGGGAGATGGAATGTGGATGAGAAGTGGGAGAAGATGTTGGATGTATGTAGAATGTTTAATAAAGTCAAATGTAAATATGTGGTAATGGTTTGACTTGGTAACACATTACAATGAATGTAACAATCACTGTTTATTAAGGATGTCATTGTGGCTGAAATAAGTAGTCTAGGAAGTTTAATGTTATTTGAAGGACAGCTGGTAGATAATATTGGGAATGCATAACAATGATTTTGGAAATAGATGAAGATTGTGGTTAATAATATAAATACAGGAATGTTCTTCTACGGGGAGTTAAGTATGTGGTGATATGTGGGAAAATATTACTAATGTAATTTATGGACTATAGGTAACATCATTATAAAATTTTGGTAGCAAAAGCAAAGTTGGTACAAATAAGCATTTTTTCTGTTCATTTTTCATTAATATGAGACCTTGACTATGTCAGTTAACTAATCTGTGTTCATCTGTGTATCTTTCTAAACACTAGAGGAATAACTGAGTTAACAATAGGAGTTAGATGAGATAAAAGTGCCTTAAAAATGTTTCCATAACTTTTTATGTTGCATTTCCATAACTTTCTACACAGGACCAGGATGAGGGCATCACAGATACTCCTCCCAGGCCTCTGGATCCATCCCTTGCCCTGCATCTCACTGCTGGCTAATGAGCCAGAACCACCCAACACTTAATGGACCAGGAGCCTGGCAAGGTGGCCTGCTCAGCCTCCCCAAGATCCCTCCACTTTCCTTTTAAGGATGCCATGGGGGAAGGCAGTACATTGGCCTCCCAGTGCTAAAATTATTGCCCAGCAAAGTTGACAAGAGTCTTTTAAAAATGTAAATTTGATTGGTTCCAAGAGATTTGTGAACTTTTGCCCAATAGCCTGAAAAACACAAACATTTCCTCAGAAACAGTGCTCAAAATGAATGTCCTTCCTTGTGCCAGGGGCAGGTCATGGAAGAGGTGAGAGAAGAAACTGTCAGGTGTTGCTGCATAAGCAGCTTAGATGTGTTAAGAAACAACCCAGAGGAAGCAGAGGTGATCTGGCAATTGCTGGCCATGTCCTGTGACTCCGCTTCTTCCAATTGAAAACCGTCTCTATCACTGCCAAGACTGCTGACCACATCGGACAGAGAAGGCATGAAAATCACTTGTGAGGGAAGCTGCAGCATACTCAGGATCCTCCTTGCCTAGGAAGGAAGCAGCTGACTCAGTGGAACCAGAAGGCAAGCAGCCAGTAAGTGAGTTGTCTCTCCACTCCACTGGACACTTGTCATGACCTGAGCTCTCAGCATCTCTGTCTTCCAGTTGCTACCAGACAACTCAGGAAGCAGCTCTCACCAAGATGACCACATGATTGTTCAGTGAGGACATGGCCCCATGCTTCCATCTTTCACTGCTGTTTGGGTTCCCTGTCAGTCACCCCAACCCCCATTGCCCACATCCCCTGATTTCCCACCAGCATTTGCAACTTTCATGTTCACAGCTGAACACACTTGCCCCAAATGCAGGACCTTGATCAAATACCCAGACAAAAATACAATATTGAGATGGCAGAAACATAAGTGGTGAGACTGTGAAAGACAAATCA
This sequence comes from Cabassous unicinctus, assembly GCA_029593785.1. Lineage (NCBI taxonomy): Eukaryota > Metazoa > Chordata > Mammalia > Cingulata > Chlamyphoridae > Cabassous > Cabassous unicinctus. The sequence continues at coordinate 16,494 of JAQZBX010048235.1, read as the reverse complement.
GAGTTGAGTTTGCAGATTTCAGCATTTTATTCTGGACACTAAAGTTTTGCTTCAGCAAAGGAAGCCAGAACTTAAGCAGCTTTGGGGTTCTAGAAGGGAAAATGATTTTTATGGACTTAGAAAGTTAGCTTGAGTCCTATTGATTAGACAAGGGTTGTCTGTCCTATAGATGCATGTTTAGGGCTGGTGGGTTTTGTTTGCTATTGGTCAAAGGTAATGAAGTAGGGGCTTGATTTGCTATCTGTGTCATCTGCCTTGATGGGAATTCAAATTTCAAAAGATAAAGAGGAAACTCAACAGGACATGTTGCCAATACAATTTTATCAAAACTGAGAGACAACTGTTATTTTTAGATGTAATAATCCTGGGATAATATTTTTTAAAGCATCATTGTTTCTTAACTACACTTTATATGCATAAAATCATAACATGTATTGAATTTTCTTTAAAATGAATCAGGAGGGGAATGGAGAGGAAGAATAGAAAAAGGATTATATATATATAAATAATTTATTGGAAGCACAATGTATACAACTAGATCTACTACACTATGCACCTGATTTTGTGTATGTTTGAAATTTTTCAGAAAAAATTGTTGCTTACACTGAACTCTTATATCCTGCCTGGATCTGCTTATCCTGGTTACATGCACCAACCTCCAGCAGTGCCCCATGTCTGCATGGGAGGTTTCTACTCCCCTTCCTCCACCCCAGTCTGGATGGGGCACCTTCTCCCAGACCCCACAAATGTCAACATTCTAATCCCCACAACCTGTGACTATGTTACCTTACATTGTAAAGGGATCTTGCAGGTATGATTTGGTTAAAGCTCTTGCGGTGGGGAAATTACCTGGGTTATCCAGGTGGCCCTATGTAATCACAAGGGTCAATATAAAAGAGATGCAGTGGCATCAAAGTCAGGGGAAAGGCAATGTGGGGACAGAAGCAGAGGTTTGTGTCTTGTGCTTTGAAGATGGAGGTCAGTCACAGGTCAAGAAATGGATTATTTCCTCAGAACATCAAGAGGGAACCAGCTCTGCTGAATCTTTGACTTTAGCCCCTTAAGACTCATTGTGTACTTCTGACTCTAGGAGTGTAAGAGAATAAATTTGTATTTTTAAGCCACAAGTGTTGTGGTAATGTGTTACAGCAGCCCTAGGAAACTGAAAGAGTAATTTCTTTTAACATTAAAGAGTATATATATCCAAATGGATACTGGTGATGGCATTGTGAATACAAGCATTACAACTAAATTGTGCCCTTGAAAGTGGTTAAGAGAAGAAAGTTTGAATTGCATATAAGTTATCATAATAAAAAAATTACAAAAAAATTACCCAAGACTCATACAGGCCCATCAAGAAACAGCAGAAGCCTCTTTGTAGGTGAAACATAACAACAACCTCCAATCAAACATGGGCTAAACAATGAGCCACCCTGACTGTGGAAGTTTGATATTATTTATGAACTCCAAAAAGAGATATTACTTATGTTTGTAAACTAGTCTGTTCCTCAGGACATGGTACTCTTTGATTTGAAATTCAAAAGTTTTGTGTTTACTAGATTAAATCAAGATTAGGGCTTTGATTTGACCATGTCTGTTAGGCAACTCAAGGTTGAGTGCCTGCTCCCTTGGTGGGCTATATAAATGGACACTCACAGGAAAAGATAAACAGAGGAATAGAGAGTGCTCCATAGACCAGGCAGATGAGAGAGCTTTGATCCTGGAGCCCTGGGGAGAGATGGGCCATTCACCTGGTAGTTTACAGCTGACCTTGTAAAGAGACTAGAGAAGATAAGCCTGAAAAAAATAAGCCCTATGCCAGCCTACAGCTGAGATTGGAAGAAGATGGGACCACAGAGCCTTAAGAAGAAGAAGGAAAGCTGAACCCTCACAGAGTTTGGCAACAGACTTTGGTGAGAAAAGTAATCTTGAATTGGTCTCTTTAAGGGCTTGTAACTGTAAGGTTTTACCCCAAAATAAATAACTTTTTAAAAAGCAACAGATTTCTGCTACTTTGCATCAGCACTCCTTTGGCTGACTAATACAGACTCTGGTACTAGGATAGTGGGGTGGTTCTTTTGCAATTACTAAAATGCTAGAATGGTTTTATAAGGGGGTAAGGGGTGTTTTTTGGAGGAATGCGAGATGCTTCATAGAAAAGGCCTAGGTTGCTTTAAAGAGACTGTTGGTAGGATATGGATGATAAAGAGTTTTTTGATGAGGCTTTAGAAGTAAATGAGGAAGTGGATGTGGCTTAAGTGATTGAGCTCCCACCTACCACATGGGAGGTCCCAGGTTTGGTTCCTAATGCCTCCTAAAGAACACAAGCAAGACATCAAGCTGATGTAACATGCAGGCATGGGAAGATGACACAACAAGATGACAAAACAAGAGACACAAAGAGGAAAACATAATGAGAGATATAACAAAGAAGGGAACAGAGGTGGCTCAAATGATTAGGTACCTTCCTCACACATGGGAGGTCCTGGGTTTGGTTTCCAGTGCCTCCTAAAAAGAAGACCAGAACACAAAACAGATGCAGCAAACACAAACAATGAGGGGGTAGGGAGAAATAAATAAATAAAATAAATTAAAAAAAAAGAAGTAAATGATGAAACTATTTTTGGAAACTAGATAAAAGTTTTAAAGTTGCAGAGAACTTAGCAAAATTAACTCCTGATGTTATATGGAAAGTAGAACTTAAAAATTATGAGCTTAGAGGTTTAGCAAAGGAGATTTCCAAACTAAATTTGGAAAATGTCACCTGGCTTTTCCTTGCAGCTTACGGCAAAATGTTAGAAGAAGGAGATACACTGATAACTGAATTCTTGGGCACAAAGAAACCAGAAATTCATTCTGGAAATTCTACACCTCTGGAAATCAAGCTCCCTGGTGATAGTGCCCCATTTGAGGAATTAACTAAACTTGGAACTTGTAAGTCAGGATTGAAAATGCAGTTATCCAGGAAAGACTTGTGGAAATTGTTAGTGTCTGATGGCTTGGAACCCTGATTGCTGCATGTAAACCAACAAGATTTTTGTGAGAGCTGTATGAACAAAACCAGTCAGCCTGGACTGAAAGGGACATGGAAGGGAGAGATGGAAGGGAAATCAGCTTTAGGAGGAAATTATGGAAGCTTATATGTGGAGTTAAGTTATTTCCTTGGGCCAAGAGAGGGACCCCACACATGTGTGCAGAGAGGGTGAGTATGCTCTGGTATTTGGAGAGGGTGGACCCTCACAGACATTGGTAACAGACTTTGTGTTTTTGTGTTTTTTTTTAAGATTTATTTATTTATTTATTTATCCCCCCCTTGCTGCTTGTGTTTTACTGTGTCCATTTGCTGTGTGTTTCTTCCGTGTCTGCTTATCTCCCCCTTGCTGTGAGGTCCTGCTGCATCAGCCCACCGCCCGCGGGTCAGCCTGCTCTCACAAGGAGGCCCCAGGAAGCGAACCCGGGGCCTCCCACATGGTAAATGGGGGCTCTATCGATTGAGCCACACCTGCTTCCTGCTGTGAGGTCTTGCTGCATCAGCCATTCGCGCCGCGCGGGCTGGCCAGCTGGCCTGCCCTCACAAGGAGGCCCTGGGAAGCGAACCCAGGGCCTCCCATATGGTAAACGGGAGCTCTATCCATTGAGCCACACCCGCTTCCCTAGTAACAGACTTTGGAAAGAAAAATAATCTTGACTTGGTCTCTTTAGGACTTGGTAACTGTAAGGACCTAGTAACTGTGAGCTTTTACTGCAAATAAATATCCTTTTTGAAAGCCAACAGATTTCTGGTACTTTGCATCAGCACCTCTTTGCCTGACTAATACACCCACACAAAGTTAGTTTCCAGGAAGACAGAATGAAATATATATTCACACATATCCTTGGCTATGTTGAAGACTGTGTGCACATCCAAATCTAGGCCCTATCAGGAGTAAGCACAGAGGGCAACTCAAGTCATTGTACTTGTACATGAGGCAAAGCAATAAACTCCCTGAACTGTGATAGCAGTCTCAGAAAAATTCCCTTTATTCAATAGAGAAGTGTGTTATACCAATGCTGCTCAGGCTGTTTGAAGTTGGTTTAATTTGCCATCCTGGAGGTCACTTAATCCCTAGTAAACTGTCAAGTTCTACAGGGAGAACAAAATTTTGGAAACACAGTAACTCTTCTTGATGGGCACACAGGCTCATGGGAGAGATGGAGAACACACCTCAACAAATAGCACAAGAAATAATAAAGGTAGCATTTGTCCAGGTGTCTGTACTTCTCAAGGTGTTTTCCCAGCAAAGATCTCTTATAGTATTTTGTGTTGGGCAGAACAAGAATAACTGCTTCCCTCTCAAGGGTGAGGAGACCCCAAAGATGGATCCTGCAAGTCCAAAGAGGAAGTTGTGGGAAAGGTGGCACTAGATTCAGGTACCGAGTTCCACAACAAGGGCTTCTTCTGTAACCTGTGATTCTATGCTGATGCCAGCAGGCATCCATGAAAGAGCATTGGGAGGCACAGAGATAGACCTCATGTTCAATTTAGGGGAAATGTTTAATCAGAATAGCCTACTGATGCTGGTCAAAAACTGGTCTCCTGCAAATATATGCAGGAAAGAGTGAGATGGAGCTGAAATCTGTGCAGATGATATGTTAGGTAGACAGCAAGGGAAAACTCAACCCAACCTACTTAAACAACAGGGTGTTTATTGTTCCTGTAATGAAAAACATGAGGAAGTGCTTCTTGATCAAGGTTTGGGCTCCATTTTTCTGTGATTTTCTCTGTTTTTTTAACAACACAACTATGTCAGCTTCTTTTATGGGCTGTTTCTATCAGGGTGGCAAAAAGGCTGCCATCTCTCACCTCTGTACATCACATCTTAGAGCAGGAGAGTGGGTTTTTCTGTTCCCCAAAATTCATGGCTCTGCTCTGATTTGGCCAACTTATGACATGTGCCTGTGCTTGCATCAGTCATTGGGCCAGCAAGGACTCTAAACCAGAGCTAAGAGTGCAGGCAGGACATAAATTAGAGTTGAGCATACAAGCCCGGCTTAATCTAGAGCTCACCATTGAGGCAGTACTGAAACTTGATCTGAGCCTGCAGGCAGAGCTCCTATAGAGCTGAGCATAGAGTTGGGACTGAAACTTGAGCTGAGTATGCAGTTTAGCTTAATCTAGAGGTAAGGTGTAGGTGTGATTTAAACCAGAGTTGAGCATTAAGAAAGGCCTTAAACTAGAACTGGCCATGGAGCTGGAGGTTAAAATAGAATTGAGCTTATAGGAGGACTTAAACTAGACCTGATCTTGCAGGTAGGGCTTAAACTTGATCTGAGCATGGAGGCAAACTTGTCTAGATGTACCTTGCATGCAAAGTTATTTAGAGTTTAATGTAGGTGGGGTTCAGTCTCCAGCAGACCATGCAAGGGGGACTGAAACTTGATCTGAGCATTCAGGCAGGGCTTAAATTAGAATTGGTCATGGAGGTGGGATTTAACTTAGACCTGAACAATCAGGCAGCAGTAAAACTAGAGCTGGTCATACAGTGGGGTATAATCTAGAGCTGAATCATGTTGAGGTGATTTAAACTAGAGCTGATCATGTAGACAGGGTTCCCTGTATCACCAAGCCAGCAGCTAAAGTAGCCCTGTTAAAATCAAGTGCAATCATATTAGGCCACTGCATAAAACCCTCTAAATGCTACCCCCTGCTCAGAGCTAAAGCCAAAGTTAGTTCCTGCTGTTATCCACAAATTCCTACAGACTCAGGTTCTGGCATAGCCCCTGTTCCAGCATGGGGCCCCCTGGTCACACTGGGGCCTGTCAGGCACACTCTAGTAGAAGCCTGATTATCCAGGCTGAGGAACAGACTTTGCAAAGGACCTCAGCAAGGCAGAGCCCAGGCTTGGTTCCAGCTCTGGGTTCTTAGGACAGCCTCCCTGGCTACCTTAGCTGCATCTCCAAACACAGCCAAAACCACTTTCCATCTTCCTGCTCTGCTCTGCTCTGCTTCTGTCCATTTCAGCTGGCTTTTCTTATTTACTGACTGCTGCCCAAACTGGGCTGTGAACTCCAGGAGGGCAGGGTTTTGTCTAATTCCTGCAGTTTTTCATGACCAAGAAGAGAAGTGAGAAATATTAGTTAAATGAATAAAAGAAAACTATGACAGGTAAAACTGTCACAGTGCTTATTAAAATGAGAAAGTATCCCCAGGATTATAGTAGGACCCAAGGGTTACTGGAATTTGGTAAATTGGCATTTGTTTTTTTAATGTGGGTTTTCCCCAAATACAAGACAGTAAGTAGCACTGAGAAAAAAGTCAACTTCCACTATGGTTTCTTTCTCTTCTTTTATTGTTGTCTTGAGAATGACAAGACCACCTCTTAGGAAATCTATGAAATGAGGGTGCCTCAAGGTCCTGGGGTTTGCTCCATTTCACAGGTGATGAGGCTGAGGTCTAAGGGACAACAGGGCCCACCTGGAGACACAGCTGTTTGGGGGCAGTGAAGCTCACCCTGGCTCTGGCCTCTCTGAGAACTAACCCAGGGCACCTGCCCCTCAGCCCAGGCATCCAAGCCCTGGCTTCTGCAGAGCCTGCTAGGAACAGAGGAGCTGAAGGCTGGAGCACAGGCACAGACAGGCCCTGGAGACTCCTGCTGGATGTGGACAGTGTAAAACTCCCATGAAACTGTTCCATGACACCTCATTTCATGAAGAATCAAAAGGCTGTGGTTCATTTTTGTGATTCAGAAGAGGCAGCCCTGGATGCTAACATGGGTTTAAACACCTCTATCCAGGAGGCTCTGGGAAGGGGGTAATTCTTAATCTGCTCTATGTAAATGCTGCTGCTCCCTTGACCCTCTCCTCCTGCCTGGTGTGTCCTGCACGATAACTGGTTAAGTCCTGGGGTAGACGCTCCATCAGGGTTCTGCAGAGTCCAGTCAGCAAATGCAAAGTGGGCTCTTGCAAAGGCCTCCTCTGACAGTGAGTGGCCCTGGCCAGCAATTCCTGCCCAGCAGAGACCAGTGGATGTTGAAGGGTCCCAGGGAATTGGGGGTCACCTCTGGGGAGAATCTTGATATTTGTGCCACCAAAATCAGACCTGCAGACAAGAGGACCTGAATGCACCAGTTTATTTTGGAGACAAGACCAGAGTGTACAGGATGGGGTAGGGAAGCAAGACTCAGGAAGAGAAGGACCCTGGTAATGTGCATATTGAGGCATAGGTCACACCATGGCATCTGGGCTCAGGGCTGCTGAGGAGCCAGAGGCCACCCCTGAGGGAGCTAGAACAGTCTGTCCAGGCAACTGACACTCCTCTTTGGTGAGGGCTGCCCCTGACATGGCTTGCCACCCCTTGAACAGAGCCCAAATTCCTGGCTCTTCCAGGCTGTGCTGGTGGCAGTTGAGCTTGCACCTGCAATGCTGGGAAGAGCTGGCAGGGAGGGAACCTGAGAGAAGTAGGTGCTTGGTATTGAATCTGCCCACCCTAGGTCAGTGTGGGCACCCTGGGAGGGGTAGAGGCAGGTGTTCACATCCCTTAGGGTACTGAGCCCACCTCAGTGTAGCTGAGGCCAGGCCCAGCATGGCTGGGGTGCATAATGGGAGGCTGGGCCTGGGCTTCCTGGAGGCCTGCAGAGAGGAGGCCTGTAACAGGCTAGGAGAGCCTGCTGGGGCTATTGAAGGGTGGAGAGGGACGTGCTCTCCAGCCCTCAGGCCTGCTACTGTCTGCAGCTCCCAGGCCTGCAGAGGCCCCAGGTGCAGGGCTCCAGGAAGGAGCAGGAGGATAGGCTGCAGAATGGGGGCCCAATGCAAAGTAAAGTGTGGGCCCTATGTTCAAAAAGCAGGCAAAGTGCCATTAAAGTTTCTGAAACATGAAATTTCTTTCCTTTCTTTCAGTCTCCCTCTCTCAACCTGCCATGACACTTTTTACTTGCTATTTAATCTGGTGTTCCCTTAGACACAGGAATACACACAGGGTGAGTGCAGAGCCTCACAGGCAGTGGGGTCCCACACCTGACACTGAGCACACATGCACAAGGTCCATCTGGGTCCCCCTCCTGACAGCCACCAGACCCACAAGCCATGCTCTGACTGGGCCAGGGGGTCAGACAGCACACACCTGAGCTGTCACCAACTGGTGGCCCTTCCCACTGTACTGGAGAGCTGCACCCTTTACCTGCAGTGGATCCAGGACTGGAGGCACCACCACACAGGCTGTTGGTGTTCACAGAGGTGCAGTGAGTCACAGAGGTCCTGGACACCAGGGCAGACCAACCAACCCCAGGACTGGGTGCAATGAGTAAACAGGGCACAGTTGGACGGAAAGGGTGGCAGGGGGGATTTGGGAAGTTGGAGACCTGAGTCCATGCCTGAGAGCTCTGAGAGGGCACTGGTGGGCAGGTTATGACCTGGCCCCTACCTCCAAAGGCTCTGGAAGGGACCCACAGGCAGAAGGACCAGGAGCCAGGGAACAACCTTCCTGTGCTCTGACTCACTGTTCATGTCAGGTCCTGGCGACCTGGCCTTCTATGGTGGCCCACTGAGGGCCTGAGCCAACTCACAGTGGAGGTTCCTTGGTGCCATTTGGGGCCCTGGAGCCCCCTCCCCATGCACCATCTTGACTCCAACTGCTCAAAACACTCCAGTATGTGGACCTCCCTGTGAAGTCTTCCACCTGGGCAGCACTGCTCTCCAATCCTGCCTGCTCTCTCGCCTCAAAAATCAGTACAAGTCTTGATCTTTATGGAGAAATCCTTGGAGCTCACAAGGTCATGACTGGAAAGAGGAGAGGAACCCCATCCAGGGTATTAGTACAGCTTCCTCCTAGATCTGCTGGTTTCTAGGGTCCCTGCACAGAGTTGAGTCTGAGTGCCAGAAGCCAAGTAGAAGAGGGCTTGGAATTGCCTGCAGGGTGGGAGGTGCTGCTTGCTGGTCACTTGCCCCTCCCAGAGCTCTGCCCAAGCTTGCCACCATGGTGTCCATGGTGACCATAAACAAACCTCAGCAGGGCCCCAGCACTGCAAGACAGTACTGCATGGATCTGCTTCCCCTGAAAATGAGGAAGTACAAGGTGGCAGTCCAGATGCCCAGACATCAGGAACTGGAACATTGAGTCACTGAGCCCAGTTGGAATCAGAGTCATGGGAGGGGGTGCTTGAATTAAAGGACACCCAGATTTGGATCCTCTGTGGGGTTCTGTGTGCTTCTACAACAGGCAGCAGCATCCTGGAGAGCTTCATGCACAGTGGGAACCCCAAAATCCACATAGCTACAGGCCCCAGAGCTGGGAAAGGGGCCAGCACAGGGGACTCATTCCAAACAGGACTCTCTGGATATATCCTATAAAGGGCAGGTGCCTTATGGGGAAGTCTGTCCCAGAAAGGGGAAGGAGTGTGACCTGCCTCTCCATGATCCTGGCAGGAACAGGGTCAGGGGGCACAACTCTTGTAGGTGTGGGAGAGATCTGTGGTCTTGCTTAACATTTACCTATTTATCTTTCAACCAAATTATGCATTCACAGATTTAAAGTTCAGGATCAGTTCAGAATTCTTAGCTAAAACAACCACAACAGGACCTTTCCAGCCTTCATCCCATTTCCTTTCCCCACACACCCTTTTCATCTTGATCACTTCTTCTGTATCTCCTCACACTTTTCCTTGGTACTGAAGCAGGCTAGCAAGATAGGGAATCAATAGATGGATCTGGAATATGGCAAGAAGTCCACGTGTATATCAATAGCCCTAAGATGGATGCTGGAAGACTCTCACGAATGAGATTTCCTCTGGAAGCCAAGATAAGCCCTGGATATTTTCCCAGGGGAAGGATTGATGGTAATCAATCAAAACAGCAAACAGCTGAAACTCCTCCCATACTATTAGCAAAGGGGTGGAATAATTAATGGTTTAAACAGCAAGTGCAAGGGCTGAACTCTCTCTCTCTCTTGCCTTCTACGCCCTGCTCTCACCATGTCCCCCCACATGAATCAACATGCAAGTAAACCCTGGACATTTGAATTAGTCAGCCAAAAGGGCACTGATGCAAAATACCCAAAATCTGTCACTCTTTATAAAGGGTATTTATTTGGGATAGAAGCTTACAGTTACCAAACCATAAAGCATAAGTTTCTTTCTTCACCAAAGTCTGTTGCCATGTGTTAGAGCAAGACAGCTACTGACATTTGCCTGGGTTCAGGCTTCTTTGGTTCCTTTCTTCCCAGGGCTCCATTTCTCTCTAGGCTTAGCTCCTCTGTTTCCTCCACAAGGTCAGCTGTGGACTATGAGGCTTTCTAGGCTCTGCCTCTCTCCACAAGACCTGCTGTGAACTGTCAGATGAATGGTTCATCTCTATCCTGGGACTTTCTCTACTTCCTCACAACCAAGCTCCTCCATCTGCTTGCCTCCCTGGGCCCCAGCATCAAAACTCCAACATCAGAACAGCTGCAACTCTGTCCTTTGCCATGATTTTATATTTTATTCCCCACCTACCAAGGGGTGGGGCTCAACACTCTACTGACATGGCCCAGTCAACACCCTAATCATAACTTATTCATGCCCAGATGAACAGATCAGTTTACAAGCATAATCCAATATCTATTTTTGGGATTCATAACTTCATCAAACTGCCAAACTGCTACAGCATTTATAATCTATAATGGGATATTGTAGTCTATAAATCAGTCCTCTTTGTCACTCTTCATCCCCTTCCTCTCTACCTGGGACCCATGATCTGTTATTGTTTCCCATTTCTCTTTCCTCCCTACCTTAATAAATTACTGGCCTAACTAACCTGATGTGCTCTTGAAATTCATTTCTTGTAGCTTAGTCATAAACCTAGACAAAGTCTGGTAACAGTACTGTTACTGGCATTTCTTTTCCTTCCTAGCCTTGCCCTGTGTAAGAGTTTGTTATTGTTTATGAATTCCAAAAATAGATATTGGATTATGTTTGTGAACTGGTCTTTTCCTCTAGGCATATTAGATTATATTGGGTTCAGAGGTTTCACTTTTATTGATTAAATAATGATTGAGGCTTTGATTGGGCCATGTCAGTAGGATGTTGAGCCCCCATCCACCAAGAGGCTCATAGAGAAACAGCACTGCAGAGAAGGGAGCTGGGAGTTTTAAGCTGGAACCCAGGAAGTAAGCACACAGAGGAGCAGAACAGCTGAGCCCAGAGAGAAACAAGCCCCAAGAAGAGAGGAACCCAGGAAGCCTGGACTCTTGATAGACCTTGGCAGCCATCTTGCTCTAACACGTTGCAACAGACTTTGGTGAGGGAAGTAACTTATGCTTTATGGCCTGGTAAATGTAAGTTTCTACCCCAAATAAATACCCTTTATAAAAGCCAACAGATTTCTGGTATTTTGTATCAGCACCCCTTTGACTGACTAATACACCCTGTTTCATCTGAGCCTGGGTTCTCTGTATTGGGGTCACCTTCATACAGGTACTGGCTTCCTTTGTCCTATAATATGGTGCTTAATTTTGATCATAGTTCATATTCTATCTGAAGTATTGTTTCCTTGCAAGTGTCCTCAGCTAAATTTTGTTCTTTTTCCATTCCTTTGCCCTCTAATTTCACTATTTAGACATTGTCCTGCTTTCTTTTTCATATCTCTTCTCTTAGGTGAGTTATCTTTCATCAACTTCCAGTCCAGAGATGTTTCCATTTTTTCCCATTAGAATAATAAATGATATATCTGACACCTGAAAACTTGGATGTCAATACATAAGCCACTCTTTTTTTTGAAGATTATAGTATTTTATTATTTTTAAAAAATATTTTAAAAGATGCTTAGATTATATAAACATTACACAAAAATTATAGGGATTCCCATGTTCCCCACCTCCCACACCTCCCACAACCTCCCACATAAACATCTTTCATTAGTGTGGCACATCACCCACAATGGAAACACACATCCTGGGGCTTTGCAAATAAGCATGGACCATAGTTCACATTGTAGATCACTCTCTCTCCCACACAGTTCTGCTTGTTATATGCTGATGTAAGCCACTCTTTTTGTAATGTAGCTGTTTGATAAAAAGTTAATTAAAAAGATAAAAATGCAGTTCATTTGCACTACCAACCTTTCAAGGGAAAATAAACTTATAATTCAGATATACAAGAAATTCAGAACAGTCATCAACTCTTCTTAGCAGATAGAATCATATCAGTATCTGGATGTTTGGAGGGCCTCCCCCACTCATTATATGCCTTTCCGTAACCCCCAGACATAATCCCCAGGAGTTGTAGTTTATTTTCTTGCTGTTTATTAGATGTCTATCCCATTAAAAAATTACCAAGCAGTATATTGATTTGTTTTGTATGTCTTCATCATGACATGTAATTGTTGCAGCTAGTAGAAAGAAACCCAAGTGGCACTCTTGGGGGTACAGATGAACAAAGTTTTATTACACATGGGCCCAGAGGAGAATTCAGTCTCCAAATTTTGAACCTTGTTTTCTGATTTTCATAAGTTGATATAGGAACACTAAGCAGGCAAATTCCTGAGCAAGTGGGCAGGCAGGGTTACAAAAGCAGAGGAGCGAGGTTAGCTTATCTTCCTAAAAGCAGAAGGCCATTAGGGAGGAAAAGAGTCATTATCTGTTTAGAGTTGTAAATTTCAATTCAAAGGGGCAGGCAGGAAATACTTATCTTCCTGTCATCGATTTCATGGAGAAAAAGGGAGAGGGGAGGGGAGAAAGGCCCCGAGGGGAGTTTACTTTCCTAAAGCTGTGGGTTTCTGCCAAAGGGGGTTACAGTCCCGGCACTTCCCTTATCATTCCTCTGTTTTGATGCCCTTATAATTCTTTATGGGGATTTTTCTAGTCCCTAAGGGCTGATATTTGACACAAGGCATTATATGGTCTTTTAAAGTGTTTAAGCAGGAAGTGATGGATTGTGTTAGGTACCATAGAATGCATGACGTGAAAGTTAAGAGGAAAAAGACTGAGGCTATTACTGGCATAAATGGCAAAATCCAGGAGAGGAGATACTGGAAGTAGTTCCCATTGGCAGATACCTGATATACATGGTTTAAATGGTCTTTGGCTCATTCTTTCAGTAGGGCCACTTTGTCCCTAACTATTCCTGAGGAGTTTGCATAGTAACAGCATTCTTCCACCAGGGCCTGACAGATCCCCCCTGAACTTGTGGTGAGCAAGTCTAATCCTCACCTGTTTTGTAAAACCACTTCTGCCAATGAGTCTATCTGGTCTTGCAACCCATTGAGAGCCCCCAATATTTCTTCGAGGTCATTTGATGTTTTCCATGTTAGTGTTTGTAAGCCTTCCTGACCAAGTGCAAGTAAGGCCCCCACTACTGCTGCACTCCTGACTACTCCTAGTCCTAAGAGTATCAGAATTGCCTGTATTGCTCATTTGGCTCAGGAGAGCTCTCCAGGCAATTCATCTCCATACACCAAAAATGATGGTACTGGACAAGCCAGGTAGCAGATGCCCTGGCCATCCTGGAGTAGGCACCAGTAGGTGTTGGTGCCACAGACCCAGATGGTGGAGTTTGCAGTGCATCAGTCAGTCTCATTGAGTGGGCAGGTGGTGTTACAGTTGGTCCTTCCAAGAGGGAGGATGGTTGAAGGAGACCTGGTAGTTATGTTTTTACAGTTAGCCAGTTTTCCTGGGGGTTCAGTTATGCAGAATGGGAGGGGCCTGTTTCCTGCCACAGAGCTGTCATGGGTCGAGAGAGTTACATTCCATGGGACATGTATGGGGAAGATTGTTAGACTGGAAGAAGTGCATAGCCAGCAGAAGGGAGCTATGTTGGGCTGAGATTCATTTAGAAGTTTGTGGAAATTTTGAACTTGGTTCAAAAGAACCTTGCAGGGTGCTGTTCTAACTTTGGCTTTTAACATCTGGGTGGCTTTACTGATATTTTTCATCAGGGTTTTCTGTGGGGGTTGGGTTACTGGGATCAGTTGGACCAGTATGAGTTCCCCTGGGTCTGGCCCCAATGGTTTGTATATTCTTTTTTTTTTTTTTTATGAGATGTGAATATGATCAAGCTTTTTATTTTTATTTTTTTTTTTCATGAACAAGGCGGTCTTGGTCATGTCATTTGACCAGTCTGTGCTCATTTGTCTGTCTTCTGAAACACTGGAGAAACTGTTGAGTCTGTGTTGGGATTGGATAGGATGGATGTGCCTGGGCAGGATGATTTAAGGTGATATTTCCATGGCTTCTTGAGCTGCCTTTTGTCTGTTATTTCACTTCAGAAGTTGAAATAAAGTTTTAAAACACATACATCTGGTCACGCCACTTCAAAGACTCCCCACAGTGTTTAGGATGATGATAAAACTGCACACCGGCCGGCTGGCCCCTCAGTTCACACTCTCTGTTCTCCCCCCTCCACAGAGCCTTTGCTTGTGCCCTCCCTCTCCTGGAGTGTTCTTTATTCCTCTCTTTGCCGACTTAGCTCTAAACCTTTCAACAGCCTCAACTTCAGTGTTACCTCCTTACTGACGTCCCTAAAAGCCAGTGTCCCTGACTCCTGGGCCCCCGGGGGTGAGTTTGGTCCCTAATGGGGGAGAGCAAGTCCAGGGTTCAGAAGGGAACGCAGCTGCCATCTCCCCTGGCCGACTCAGGCTTCCTTGGGAGTCGTGTGTGGCAGCAGCCCAGCTCCCCTCCCTCCCCTTCCTTTACTTGCTGATGGGATGAAGGAGTCATGAAGGAAGAGCTCCATGCCCACCGAGCTGGCACAGGTGCCATTTAGCTGCATGGTTCTGAAAAACAGGCCCAAAACATTTGCTTGATCAGTCACTGCTTCAGTCATTGACCCTTCAGTCCTGCACTTCGCACTCAGGTATCTGGCTTGTAGCCCACTAAGACCATCTGCTCTTTTTTTAACTTTGCTTTCTCAGAGGCTTGCTAGCCCACCTCTGATGTGTCTTCCCTAAGTGGATTAATCTTTCTTATTTCTTACTCCCTCCTGATTATCTGATAGCCTTGATGATGGGAACTAATTCCTCTATTTCCTGATGACCCAGCGTGGAATCAAGTTTTGCAGGGCACAAAGCTTACCCTAAACTGCAACAATATCTTACTTTTCAAAACTTCACAAAAGCATGAGACCCTTGAAGCACATGACTAAGGTCCCTCCCATTCTTTCAGAGCCGGGAGAAGGACCTGTGGCAAGTGAAGGGCTCTGAGGCCAAACTTCATTAGTTTCAAAGGAAATCAGCCTTTGGATACAGTTTTCAGGATCCTCAGTCAAGAAGCATCAGCTCACTCCAGATCTACTGCTCGGCCAATTGCCCCGCAGACTGTGCTGCCTAAACTGGATGATGGCTTAGAAACGTGCTTATGGTATAATGTTAAGTGAAAAAAAAAAAAAAGGTTATAAAACACCAGGACACCCAGTTGTTAACAGCGTTACCTCTGAGTGGTGGGAACAGTGATCATTTGACTTTTTAAAACTTTTTCTGAATTCAGTACAAGACAGCTGCACTGCTGGGCAGCTGCGAATTTCTCCCCAGTGTTTAGCTTGGTGCCTGGCACAGAGCAGGCAGCAATCCTCATGAGCTGAGTGAGGGACTGGTTTGCTTTCCAACCAAGGAGAAGACGAATGTGTCCAGAAGCAATAAAAGACCATTCTGAAGGGAAGATGTCATGAAAACAGACAAGGTCTGTGTAGCAGTTTGGCATTGTTTATGAATTCCAAAAAATAGTTATTGGATTATGTTTGTAAGCTGGTCTGTCAGAGGTATCACTTTTAATTGATTAAATTATGATTAGGACTTTGATTGGGCCATGTCAGTAGGGCATTGAATCCCTGCCCACCAAGAGGCAGGGACTCACAGAGAAAAGACATGACAAAGGATAGAGTTGGGAGTTTTGAACTGGAGCCCCAGAAGTGAACACATAGGAGAAGAATACAGAGGAATAGAGATGGCTCCTTAGACATGGTAGAAGCCCTGGGGAGAGAGACAGAACCATTTGCCTGATAGTCTACAGCTGGCCTTGTGGAGAGAAATGGAGCCCAGGGAAGAGGGGAACCCAAGAAGCCTGAACTCTTGGCAGACGTCAGCAGCCATCTTGCCCCAACACGTGGCCATAGACTTTGGTGAGGGAAGTAACTTATGCTTTATGGCCTGGTAACTGTAAGCTTCTACCCCAAATAAATACCCTCTATAAAAGCCAACAGATTTCTGGCATTTTGCATCAGCACCCTTTTGGTTGACTAATACAGTCTGTTCTGGGATAGGGTAAAACTTACAGATTTTCCATTGTTAAAAATTTTTCATGGGGCATCACCATCGTGGGTGGCGATCCACACAGTAACCGAAAGAATATGAAATTCCCATCCTGGGAAGCTCTGCCACATTCTCTAATGGGACAGCAACAAGCCCATGAGTACAGGGGCAGTAACTAGTGAAGGAGGATGGACCATTGCCATGGGCCCTTGATATTGATGACTGTACTTATGAACCTTTACTTTTTAAATTGAAACTTAGCCTAGTATTATAAGGTGCCTAAGAGTTACCTCCTGAAAGCCTCCT
>JAQZBX010048234.1:0-20255 GCA_029593785.1 Cabassous unicinctus | reverse complement strand
CAAAAAAAAAAAACCAACAAAAAAAACAGTCACTTTAAAAAATGAATTCTTGTTTTAAATTTAGTGTAATAGCCAAAATCTACCTCAAAACCTGCAGTTAGAACCCTGCAGGGAAATTGATTGATAAACACAAGCAGAATGAGAGGTTCCACAAGGACCCTAGAAGGAACACTGTTCCTCCTTAGCTTTGTTTGACTGCTTGCTTGTGTGGTTGTTTGTTTTTTCTCTGTTTATTTGTTGTCTCTTTCTTTTCTTTCCTCTTTCCTCCCTCCCTCTTTTTTTTTTTAATTAGGTGCTGCTAGCTTCTCTCTTCTTTGATTTGTTTCTTCTTCAGTGATTTCCCATTCTCTTCTATATTGATTTTGCCTCCCAAGCTGTCTACTCCCCTTCTTTCATCTTTCTGCCTTGTGCTTTCTGTGAAGTTCTTACACACCATGATTTCTCATTATCCCACAACTTAAGGGTATCAATTTCTATTCTATCTATTTTCTTTTCTTCTTTTTTTATTAATATTAACTTTTTCCTTTCAGCCCTTCATTTACTCTTTCTTTCCCTCCTCATCACTCTAGCTTTCTAAATCATTATGTCAATATTACTCTATTTGGCTTCCGAAATCATTGTAGGTACTCCACTTTTTTTCCCTATTACTCTACACTGCCTACTTGAGTTAAATATTCATTTCACTAAGTTTTGAACAACCCCTCTTGTAACTTTTATCAGTATTGCTATTCTCCTTCTTCTTTTTCACATCTTTTGATTCCTCTGGCCCTACTCTTTTACCTTCAAGTTAACATAGAAAAAAGCAATGAAATAAAATAAGAAGAAAAAGTGTCAAAGAAAAAACTTAACACACACACAGAACAACCACCTATATAAAACTCTAGAGCAGAGAGAGAAGCTAATAAAATGAAAGAACCCTTTAAGATAAAATGATGATTAGAAGGTAAAAAGATTACAAACCACACTGAGAAACAGGGAGACATGGACCAGTCCAATGAACAAACTAAAAACCAGGAAGAGATGCAGAACATCGAACAACTAATTAAAGTTGTCCAAGCAAATATCATGGAATAACTTAAAGAATTGAAGGAAGAGATAAAGGATATAAAGAAGACACTTGGAGAACATTCTGAAGAAATTTTAAACATACACAAAAAGGTAACGAATATGATGGTGATCATTGGCACAATCCAAAAATCAAAAAGATGCTGGACACATAACAGCAGATTTGAACAGGCAGAAGAATTAGTGATGTGGAAGACAATACATCTAAAATCAAACAGATAGTAGCACAGATTGACAAAAAGATAGACACAAACCAGCAGGGATTCAGGGATTTAACTGACAACACAAAACAGAGAAACATATGCATTATGAGCATCCCAGAAGGAGAAGAGAAGGGAAAGGGAACAGAAGGAGTGTTGAAGGAAATAATGGCTGAAAACTTCCCAACCCTATTGAGAGAGATGGATGTGCAGATCCAGGAAGCACAGTGCACCCCAAACAGTATAAATTCCAACAGCCCAACTCCAAGACATATACTTTTCAAAATGTCCAATGCTCAAGACAAAGAGAAAATATTCAAGGCAGCAAGAGAAAAGAGAACCATCACATACAAGGACAGCACAATAAGATTAAGTGCTGGTTTCTCATCTGAAACCATGGAGGCAAGAAGACAGTGGTATGACATAGTCAAAGTACTAAAAGAAAAAAAACTTCCAGCCAGGAATTCCCTATCCAGCAAAACTGGCATTCAAAAAGGATGGAGTGTTCAAAATATTCACAGATAAACAGATATTAAGAGAGTATGTCAATAAGAAACCTGCATTTCAAGAAATACTAAATAAAGTTCTACAAGTTGAAATGTAAAAACAAGGGAGAGAGAGTTGGCAGAGAGTTTACAAACAACTAGAAAGACAAAAATAGAAACAAAACAACTTATGACATACATTAACCCAAGACGATATGGCTGAAGTAAGAAATTCATTTCACGTGATAATACAGAATGTTAATGGATTAAATTCACCAATCAAGAGACACAGATTGGCAGAATGGATAAGTAAATTGACCCATGTATATGCTGTCTACAAGAAACCCACCTTCGACCCAGGGATTCAAGGAGGCTGAAAGTGAATGGCTGGAAAACAATTTTACAAGCTAACAATAGCCAAAAACGGGAAGGAGTGGCTGTTCTAATATCAGACAAAATAGGCTTTAAATGTAAAACTATTTTAAAAGACAAAGATGGACACTATATATTAGTAAAAGGGGTAATCAATCAAGAAGAGAGAACAATCATAAACATTTATGCACCTAAAAAGGGTGCCTCAAAATATATGAGGCAAACTCTGGGAAAACTAAATGGAGAAATAAATGCCTCTACAATTATAGCAGGGGACTTCAATACACCATTATCATCATTAGGCACAACATCTAGACAGAGAATGAATAAAGAAACAAAGGCTGTGAACAATACATTAGAGGACATGGACTTAATACACACATACAGAACACTACAATCAAATACAGCAGGATTTACATTCTTCTCGAGGGCACATGGAACATACTCCAAGAAAGACCACATGCTAGGCCACAGAACAACTCTAAATGAATTCAGAAAGATTGAGATTATACAAAGTAATTTCTCTGACCACAATGGAGTGAAATTGGAAATAACTAAGGGCCAGAGAAACAGGTTAGGCACAAAGATATGGAAGTTAAACATCACACTCTTAGACAAAGAGTGGGTCAAGGAGGAAATCTCAAAAGAAATCAGTAACAACCTTGAATCTCATGAAAACAACAACACAACATATCAAAACCTATGGCATGCAGTGAAAGCTGTCCTGAGAAGGAGGGTCATAGCCATAAATATATATATTAAAAAGAAGAAAGAGCTAAAATTAAACACCTAAATGCACCCTTGGTGGAACTGGAAAAACAACACAAACTAAACCTAAAGGAAGTAAAAAGAAGGAAATAACAACATTGGAGCAGAAGTAAAAGGAATAGAGAATAAGACAGCACTAGAAAAAATAAAAAAAAACAAAAGCTGGTTCTTGGAGAATATCAATAAAATTGACAAACTCTTAGCCAGACTAACAAGGAAAAGGAGAGAACAGTTGCAAATACACAAAATAAGGAATGAGCAAGGAGATATCACTACTGACCCCACTGAAATAAAGAGTATCATAAGAGGATACTTTGAAAAATTATATGCCAAGAAGAATAATAACTTAGATGAAATGGACAAGTTTCTAGAAACTCACAAACAGCCTACATTGATGAAAGAAGATATTGATGAACTCAACAGTCCAATTACAATTAAAGAGATAAACTCAGTCATCAAAAACCTCCTAACTAAGAAGGTCCCAGAATCAGATAGTTTCACAGCTGAATTCTACCAAAATTCTGGAAAGAGCTAACACCAAGTGTGCTTAAGTTCTTTCAAAAAAAGAAATAGAAGGAATATTGCCTAACTCATTCCACAGTGCCAACATTACCCTATTACTGAAATCAAACAAAGATATCACAAGATAGGAAAACTGCAGACCAATTTCTCTAATGAACCTAGTTGCTAAAATCCTTAACAAAATACCTGCTAATCACATTCAACAACATACCAAAAGGATTATACACCATGACCAAGTGGGTTTAATCCCGGGTATGCAACGATGGTACAATATAAGAAAATCAAACAACGCAGTACACCACATAAACAGACTTAAAAAAAAAATCACACGATCATCTCTATAGATGCAGAAAAAGCGTTTGGCAAAATACAGGACCTTTTAATGATAAAAACACTGCAAAAGATAGGAATAGAAGGAAACTTTCTGAATATGATAAAGGGTATATATGAAAAACCCAAAGCTAACATCATCTTCAATGGTGAAACCGTAAAAGCCTTCCCTCTGAGATGGGGAAAAAGACAAGGATGCCCACTAACACCACTCCTATTTAACATTGTCTTAGAAGTACTTCCTCGAACACTGAGGCAAGAAAAGGATATAAAAGGCATCCAGATTGGAAAAGAAGAAATAAAAATTTCATTATTTGCAGACAACATGATTCTGTACCAAGAAATTCCTGAGAAATCTACAACAAAGCTTCTAGAACTTTTAAAGGAGTTCAGTAATGTCGCAGGCTATAAGATCAATGCTCAAAAATCAGTAGCATTTCTCTACAATAAGAACAAGCAATCTGAGGAGGAAATAAAAAAAATACCGCGTACAATAGTAACTAAAAGAATAAAAAACCTAGGAATAAATTTAACTAAAGATATAAAGGATATATACAGAAAACTACACAAAACTGTTAAAGGAAATCAAAGAAGACTTAAATAAATGGAAGATTATTCCCTGTTCATGGATAGGAAGACTAAACATCATCAAGATGTCTATCCTACCAAAACCAATCTCCAGATTTAATGCAATCCTAATAAAAATCAACACTGTATTTTTTAAGGAAATGGAAAAATTAACAACAAAATATATTTGGAAAGGTAAGAGTCCCCGAATTGCCAAAGACATATTGAAAAAGAAAAATGAAGTTGGAGGTATCACATTACCTGACTTTAAAACATACTACAAAGCTACAGTGTTCAAACTGCATGGTATTGGCACAAGGATAGACCTACTGACCAATGGAACCGAATTGAGAGTTCTGATATAGATCCTCACATATACAATCATCTGATATTTGACAAGGCCACCAAGCCCACTCAGTTGGGAGAGAATGGCCTCTTTAACTAGTGGTGCTGGGAGAACTGGATTTCCATATCCAAAAGAATGAGAGAAGAATACCATCTCATACATTATGCAAAAATCAACACAAGATGGATCAAAGATCTAAACATAAGAGCCAAAACCATAAAGACCTTGGAAGATAATGTACGGAAGCATCTACAGGACTTTGTAATAGGAAATGGTTTCATGAACTTCACATCCAAAGCACAAACAGCAAGAGAAAATATAGATAAATGGGATATCCTCACAATTAAAAACTTTTGCACCTCAAAGGAAGTTATTAAGAAAATAAAAGGCAGCCTACCCAATGGGAGAAAATATTCAGCAGCCATATATCTGATAAGAGCCTAATATCCTGCATATATAAAGAAATCCTACACCTTGAAAATAAAAAGACAAAAACCTATTTAAAAAATGGGCAATTGACCTGAAAAGACACTTCTCAAAGGAAGAAATACAAATGGCTAAAAATCACATGAAAAAAAATGCTCAACATCACTAGCTATTAGGGAAATGCAAATCAAAACTACAATGAGATACTATCTTACACCCATCAGAATGGCAGCTGTTAAAAGAACAGGTGGGTAGTCATAATACTGGGTTTGGTGGCACAGGGCTGACAGGTGGGTCAGATTAGGAAGGGCAAGTTTGAATGCCCAGGCCATGTAACTATGAATCTTGTCATCCAATAAGTCAAGACAAGGGAGTGTCATTTGCCCCAGGGGGATTGGGAGAAAGGAACAGAACAGATCAAACAGGGAGTATTTAGTGGTCATGGGAAATATGTTTCATTACCTTACAGTAATGGACACAAGACATGGTAAATATCATCAAAAATTATTAAACTGTATCATCTAAATTGTAAACTATACTGTAAACCATTTACAATGTTTAGTAGCTAGGTTTCAATATCTGTATAACAGTTATAACAATGCTACCATCCACACACACAGAAAAAGGTTTTGATATGGGGTGAGGAAAGGGGAAGGAGTTTGGGTTTATAAGAGTCTCTAGTATTCTGTGTGTGACTTTGCTGTGACCTAAAACTTCTTTGAAAATTAAATGAAAATTTGGGAGACACTGGGGAATGAGAGAGGGAAGGTGCCATGGTACAGACTGGACACCCAATGATGCAGTGATAAAAGGAAAAAAATAATAATTTTAAAAATTTTTTCCCCATTTTTTGAATGTCCCAATTGGTTAATTACATTTTATTTTTAGGGTTTTTTTTTCTTTCTGAATTTCCATGCAATTGATCTCTTGCATTTAAACTTATCATTATTATTTCATTATCCTGTTAATTGTATTCGGTTATTAT
This sequence comes from Cabassous unicinctus, assembly GCA_029593785.1. NCBI lineage: Eukaryota > Metazoa > Chordata > Mammalia > Cingulata > Chlamyphoridae > Cabassous > Cabassous unicinctus. Next base: position 14,189 of record JAQZBX010048234.1, on the reverse strand, counting down.
ATGGGCTTCATCTTCAAGGAAGGTTTAGATCACAGAAGGGTTACAATAGTGGCTGCAGAGGATCAATGGGTGGGTGTCTGTGAAGGAGGATTCATTGGAGGAAGTTCATCTGAATATAAATGAAAGATATATAAAATTGTTCAAATGATCAAGGGATGGGGCATGGTCACAGTGGGTAGACAATCTCTCAATAAATGAGGAAATACTGAATTCACAGCCTGGAGAGTTCTGCCACATTCTCCAAGGGAACAGCAACAGTCCCCCGAATGCAGGGGCAGTGTCTGGCAAAAGAGGGTCGTCCACTGATGAGTTCTTCTTATTGATGACTAGCCTTATGAGTCTTTGCTCTTGAAATTGAAACAGCCTACTGTTATGGGGTGCCTAAGTGTTGCCACCGGAGAGCTTCCTTGTTGCTGAAATGTGGCCTCTATCTAAGCCAAACTCAGTATATGAATGCATTACCTTTCCCCCAGCATGGGACATGACTCCCAGGTTTGAGCTTCCCTGGCAATGAGGGATTAATACCAAGTGCCAACTGGCAATATGACTGGAAAAGACCTTGAATAAAAGGGGAAAAAGTTAAAGACAAATGAGTTCATGTGGCTGAGATTTAAAAGTGAGTCGGGAGGTCATCTCAGAAATAACACTTACGCACACCTCAGTAGGATCTCATAGATCACAAATGTGGATATCACCCCACACAAAGGGGCTCCTGAGGCCTCTGGAGACACCCAGGTCCTATATAAGGGGGGATAGCCCCAGAGATTGATGCCTTATCAGTGGGCTCTACTTTGGAATCTGTGCTCCTGAGAGTGACAGAGTTGGGCTCAAATAAGTCCTCCCTGCACATGGTCCATCAGTCCCTTCTATTCAAACCTATATGTGATGCTAGAGTTTGTAGATGTACTTCCAGAGACTGGATCCTCTGGCCTGACCATGTCCCAGCTGTGCCTGGAATCTTGGTGGAGCTGCAACTCCTACTCTACAGATCAGTGGACTCACCCAAGTCACCTGGGGAGGAGATGATGATGGACAGCATCCATCCCAGGGAATGAAGAGAGCCTGCAGCTGCAGGCAGGATAATCCCATTCACTGTATCCATGGGATATAAGCCCACTCTCACTTGGAGATGGAATGGGCATCACCATCCCAGACTCCTCAGGATTGGGGGAAGAACTATGGACTAGAGTGGACTCAATGATATTCTGTTTTAGACATATTGTGATTCAAGCAATGGAGGAAATTATAACAGTGAGGTGGAGCCAGTGGCCACTAATCACTTTTGGGGCAGGGAAGGGAAAAGCAGGTGTAATACAGGGGCTTTCTCAGAAGTTGAGATGTATCCTGAGTGACATTACAATGACAGATATAGGCCATTTTACATCAGCATATACCATGCAGAACTGTGTGGGAAAGAGTGTGGTCTACAATGTGAACTATGGTCCATGCTTAGTGGCAAAGCCCCAGGATGTGTATAGCCATTGCAGATGATGTGCCACACTAATGAAAGATGTTTATTTGGCATGTTATGGGAGGTGTGGGAGGTGGTGAATATGGGAATCCCTGTAATTTTTGTGTAACATTTATGTAATCTACTCATCTTTTAAAATATATTTTAAAAATAACATTTATAAGCAAATGCACATATATGCATGTATATTTATGTATCATTTTATGAATATTTTTTTATTGTGAAAAATTTGATTTTTAGCCACAATAATAAAAAATTAATAATAATAATTTGAGTTCCAAGTTCTTTCTCATTAAAATGTATAAATGATTATTTCTGGGTAGCTGCAAAGTTTTATCTCTATGGAAAAGCACATCTGATTAGGGAGGGGATCTGTAGATTCCTTCAGCATGATTGTGATGCTCCAAATCCATCTAGATCTACTCAACAACACTGGAAGAGTGGCCTTGCTGGTCAGGTGCTAGGTGAACATGGAAGCTGACAACGTGCTCAATTCTCCCCTAGAGAGGCTCCAGTCAATGTTCAGGTTGATTTGATGCAAGTTTTGATTGTGAAGCCCATGTGACAGGGTGACCCAGTGGCCATCAGCCAAAGGTGGACAGGCAGAAAGGTCCTCCTATTCCAGGTGTCCTCAAAGATATCTTTATGCCCTCAAAATGTATATGGGAGTGGAGGTTAGCAAAGCCTTGTAGATTCACCAATGCTTTTGCTGACTTCTTCCTCCTGAACCAGTGTGGAAGGGTTCTGTCAGAATGGAACACTAAAAAAAACCACTGAACCACTGACCCTCATGTAAAAGCTGGCTAGAGGAGGCCACACTGCCCCCAACAATAGACCTGAGACCTAGAGCTGTTGGAGGGTAGCTTTTCCTGGGGAAGAGAGCCCCAGGAGACATCAGGCCACTTCGCTCCCACACTTCCCCTGGCCCAACAGTCACTGCTGGGACAAATGCTTTGTGTCAGAAATGAGCACAAATTCTTCCCATTGGTTATCAAGCCCAGTGGGGCCCTGCTGTCCCACCCAGCAGAACCTGAGTAGGGGGAACCCCAAGGCTGGTGTGCTGGCCAGCTGGTTTTTATGTTTTGTCCAGGAGTCTCAGTGTAAAGGGAGGATTGCCTGGAAGAGACTAAGATGGACTCTCCCCCTAAATGTGGGCCTCTGCTAGGTCTCATTTCACCCTCAGCCACTGGAAGCACAATGCTACAGCAAAAATCCATCTTCTGCCATATCAGACTGCACTAGCTTTAGTACATGTATCTACATGATGTCTGCTCTCATGAGCCTTCCAGCTGTGTAGGTGAAACTCCTCAGACACCAATGACATCCTCCATGTCTTGGACTAGCTTTGGTACCTGGCACTTCTTTCTTTGAGGGGAAAGGCCAGGCATACTTGTGGTACATTTAGCAAATCACCTCCATGGATGCTAAGCCATGTCACCATGGGCCTGGGCTGTTGGGAGCTAGGGTTTGTGCTCTGCTGCTCAGCTATCCTGAAAAGGCCACCATGGGTGTCTGGGTGACAACTGGAGCCCTGGGAAATTGGGGGATAACTTAGATATGTCCACAACTGAAAACTCAGAGTCACCCCACAATTGATCTGGACCTCCATATTCTAGATTTAGCCAAGGTCAGATGAGCAAAATCTTTAACAAGTTGGAGACTGGAAGCTGGGACAAGACCTTGTAATGTGCAAGGCAGGGCCAGGGGTTAGCCCATTAGGTCCAGCTCAAGGTGAAGCCCAGAGAGGATCTTCAGGTGAGCTCAGGGCAGGGAATCTACCACCTGGGTTGGAAGGGCTGCTGTGTTTAATTGGTAATGCTGTGTCCCCGCGTGCCTGTGTGTCACCAGTCTTAGTAACCACATCCTTCTCCCACAGCTGATATGTCACATATTTCAACTCTTTCCAGAAGACAGGTTCCTACCCTCTGGGCATAACCACAGTGAAAGACTTAAGATAAAGTCCACAATCATCCCAGGGGCTGTGAGCTCTAAGGGCTTGGGGCTGGGTGTCTCTTATATTATATGACAGAAAAGACACAATAGAGTCTGCAATCTGGTGAACTCCCCAGATAGTGGACCTGAGAACTACAATGTCACCTTGGTCAGTGAGGAAGAATGTGAGTTTTCCTTCCGTGGCAAGTAATAAGGACACTGATCCAGACACCAGAGTTCACTGTGAATCATCAGGGCCCAGTTAGAGGGGAGTGGCATCCAAGGACCTGACAGAGAGGCTGACTGCCTTCTGGGGAATTTCTGGGTTAAAACAAATTGTGCAAGGAATTGCAGGGATGCTAGAAATTCCAGTTCATTGGAAGGAATAAAGCTTATGAGATGAGGTTAGTTGTGGCTTTAGAAACTGCATCACAAATGTTACTCCACAATGATTGTATGAGGGAAAGGAATTCTGAGGTCAGAGACCAAGATCCCAGAAGGATCTTGGAGAAAGGATGGACAACAGAACCCCTAGAGGGGGATTGAGGATGCACAGTACTTCCTGCCCTTAGGCCATGTAACCATTGGCCAATTTGATGTAATTATGAATTCCAAAAATATAATTGGATCATGCTTATAAACTGATCTTTTAATCTGGGCATGATTAGGTTATGATTAGGGTGTTAAGCCCCACCCCTTGGTGGGTGGAGAATGAAATATAAAAGGCATGGCAAGAACAGTTTGAGAAGCAGTTTTTGAGAAGCAGTTTTGATGTTGGAAAGAAGGCCCCAGGAGAAGAGAAGTGAGCTGTTCATCTGATTGTCTACAGCTGACCTTGTGGAGGAAACAGGAGCTAAGCCCAGAGAGAAACACAGCCCCAGGAAGAGAGGAACCCCAGAAGCCTGAACCCTGGCAAACGTGGGCAGCTGTCTTGCTCTAACACGTGGCAATGGACTGTGGTGAGAGAAGAAACTTAATGCTTTCTTGCCTGGTATCTGTGGACTTCTACCCCAAATAAATACACTTTATAAAGACCAACCCATTTTTGGTATTTCACATTAGCACCCCTTTGGCTGACTAATACAGGCCATTTCCTAATAATCTTCCCCTAGCCTTTTTTCTTTGCACATTGTAAGTTTTGATATTTTTATATTCCTCCATCCCCCTCCCCCATTTATTGCTGATGCAATTCCTGGGTTCATCTTGAAAGATAGAAGTCCTAACTGGTGGTCATAGAACCCTCTGTACCAGAAGCAGAACAGATTCCCTTTTCCTTCAAAGCTGAAGAGAAGAATCTACTGTTCTAGGTTAGGAAAATCCTTAATGTGATTTTTACAGATACCACATTTTAAAGGATATTGCTATGCCCTGTGAAAACCCCTTCAAACCTAAATTCCAGGAGTTCTGATGGAGTGTCTCATCTATGTACTGCACTGGCATGTGGTAGATGCTCCATAAGTATCTGGAGGATGAGAAAAAATCCATTTTCCTGTGCCAGAACTCCCTGGGCCCTCATTGCATCTCAACCTTTAGCTTGAGTGCAAAGTGCTGCCTTAGTCTCTGCAGGCCACAGGTGTGTCTATTCTTCCCACTAACACTATTCTCCTGATGGGCATGGGTACAGGCTAGTCCATACCCACAGTCAGCTGAGCACTCATGACTGTGGTTCCAGGAAGACTTCTGAGCAAGTTTCTCACCACACCTCATTGTCTAGACCATTGATTGTGGGTTGGGGGAAGATAGGGATGAGGCAAGAGTGACCTAGAAGTGGTGGTAGTGGAGATGGATTCCCCCAAAGGCTGCTTCTGAGATCCCAGCCTCACTTTCCTACCCAGGGATGCCCTGGGCACCATCCACAGCTCTCTTTGACATGTTTACCCTTACAAGGGAAGTCCCTATGATCTGCTCTCTAGTGGGAACCATAAGCTGTGTGGGACAAAATGTTCAGCCTTGCCCTTCCTCAGTCAGAACCTGTCACTCCACATTCCCCACTAGTCAGTAAAGATAGGAGCCCTCCTACCTGACCCAAAGTCCACTCCCCTTATCAATTGGTCATGAAGGCCATGCCTGGCTGTTGTCACACAGATGACTCCATATAAATTTCTTCTCCCCAGATTGGAAACAGAATACTGTTTGCACAGACCTATAGCCCATGAAGAAAAGAGATGAGATGATGGCTCCAAGTCTGCAGATTAACATCTGGGTAGATGATCACCACCTGAGCACACTCCTTCCCACCCTGCCAGCCATGAGCAGACTGTGAGCATGATGGGCTAACAAGGCTTCCAACCTCCTGGAAAAAGAGCTCCTTCCCATGGTCTGTCCACCCCTCATGCCCCTTCAAACAGCTCAGCCATCCCCAAATCAGCACACTGGGAGTTGGAGGTGCTGTGGGCCTGCCAAGGAAGGATCAGAATATTTGACTAGCCTTCATTTCAATGCCTTGTGTCCCCTATCTTACCTTTGGGTGTCTCCTGGTAAATGCACAGAGTCTTCTGTGGTGAGGATTGAACCAATTCCTGCAGCTTTGAAAAAGGTTCTCACTTCCAGTTTTGCTGAGGTGAGAGCCTTTGGATGTTGGGAAATAAGAAAACATCTTTTTCTTCCAAGAATCTCTGCTCAAGTGAGCTGGGTTGGGGGCTGTCTCTAGAATGTGGATGCCTGGTTACCAGAGTTCCAAATTCTGTTGGGCTATATCTCCAAAGAAGTGAAGTTACTTCTTGGGGTCCCATTACCTATCCCATTTCCTTGGATAAAATCTCTCCTAAAGCTGATACCTCATCAGCCTTCTCTCTCATGTCACCAATTTAACTCTACAGTTAGAAAACCACTGTCCACCCTGCAGTGACTGGGAAAGGCCTGGGAAATTCAGGATCCCAGTATTAAGAAGACAGAGTTGGCTTCTAACCTAAATCCTTTTTCTGCCACATTCATGAAACTGAACAAGTCATTGTGTCTCTTGGGTTTCCTGAGTCTCCTTACCTGAACCATAAGGATAATTCCAGCTCCCATGACTTCCACATCCTAGGGTCTTTAGCAGATGTATATGGAATAATATCTTTAAAACTCATGAGTTAATGTGACAGATCACTAATACATTTAGAAATGTAAGAATTACATGAAGGAATAGGAAGCAGCAGGAAGTTTAATTCAAAACAGGCTGGTTCTTGATGGTATGATCATGGAAAAGTAAAGTATCTTCTTGGTTTAATTTCATTTCAAATCAAATACCACCATCTGAATCAAAACCCTTCAGTGGATACCCATTATATTTAAAGTCAGATTAAATGTCTCATTTTATTTATATTTTGCAAATACTTCAAATAGTTTCCAAATATCTCCGGTCCTGATATTTATGTTATTGTCTAATCTCTTGTCTTAATTGTGAACTGGACTTAGTGACTCTCTTCTTATCAATAGAATATGGCCAAAGTGATGATATATCATTTCCAAGATTGATAAACAAAACATTTGTGATTTCTGTCTTGTTAGCTTTCTCTTTTGCTCTCTTTCTCTATCTCTAATTCTCTTTCTCTTATATCTCACTCTGGGGAAACAGGCTATGATGTTTAGAGGCCCATATTGCAAGAAACTGAGGGAAGGCCCAGATAAAAGACAGAAAGGAATTCAAGCCCTCAGTCCAAACTGCCAATAACACATGAGTGAGTTTGGAAGTAGATCTTTCACAAGTCAAGGCTCATTTGGGACTACTTCTTAGTCTTGGGAGAGATATTGGAGCAAAATTACATAGCTTAGCCTTGCCTGAATTCTATGTTCCCAAAAATTGTGCAATAAAAAACATTTGTTATTTTAAGCCGCTAAATTTTGGGGTAGTGTTATCACATACTAATAGAGAACTAATATAATCTACCAGGCCCCAGAACATGTCCTTCCCCTCTTCCTTCCCTCCCCACATCTCCTCCCAACTTCCCTCCATCTATACTGACCTCCTTTCTAATCTCCTTTCTGGCCAAACTCACTTCAGCCTCAGAGTCTGCAAACTTGTGCCTTCCCCTGGCACATTGTTCACAGACTTGTGAAGGGCTGGCTCCTGTTTCTCATTCTGGTTGCAGCATAAATGCCACCTAGTGACTCCTTACAGACCCATACACCTAGTTTCTCTCAGCCCCTTCTTGCAGTACCCTGCTTCATTTTCCTTATGGCACTTGCTCTTCTATTTAATGTGTATATGTTTACTACTTTCTTTGATCTCTACCTGCATACTCTGAGCTCCTGGAAAGCAGGGAGAAAGCTGATCATTTTCATTACTGGATCCAGGGCCTAACCCAGCACCTGGAACTGGGTGAGTGCTCAGGGCATTGTTGCTTCATGAATAAATAAGATGATCACTGAGCACTTCGACCAGATTTACACCAGTTTAGATTTTTAAAATTAATGCTAAACTCCCAACAACATTAAAAATCAGTAAAGTCTGTCTGACAATAGTAGCTACTGTCTGTCTGACCAGCTACAGAATGGGAAAATATATTGATAATGATATCACCTAGAAAGTAATAATATCCAGAAGAGTTAGAAAACAAAATATCTACCAATTCAAAACCAAAAATAAAATGACCAACAAATATGGACAAAAGTAATATGACTAGATAATTCACAGAGTAGTAAAATCATGTGGTAAATAATTTTATAAAGTACATCATAAACAATAAATGAAATGCAAATAACCAATACAGTTTCACATATATAAAATTCCTTAAATCGAACTCTACCTTGTGGGACCAAAATATGTAAAAATGGAGACTCTCCTCCAGTGTCAGTAGAGGTGTTCTTTGTCTAACCACTTGTAAGACATGATGGTCACTTGCACAACATTGGAAAATATCCCAAAACAATGATATAGCTCTTCCATTCTTCATATTCTCTTCATATCAATAATTGTTTGTCCCACAAAATATCCATGCTATAACTAATAGAAGGGAAATGCTGGAAAGAACATCAATGTCAACAAAAAGGAGAAGGGATTAAAAAGAAATCCATATATATTACAAATCAGTGGTAAACAGCAATGAAAATGAATGAACTAGTCTACAGTATATGTGTCCAAATGGAGACTTTCAAGGAATTATTTGAGTCAAAAGGTAAAGTGCAGAAAGATATAGACAGTTTATTGACATATGTACAAATTTTGTTAACTTACATGAAATCTATATTGCTAAAATACACACAAGTTGCTACTGAAATTTTGTAAATGATTGGAAATGGCAAGAAGACCAAAGGTGATTGGATCTACTTGATTTGATCAGACAGAGTGTCCAATCACAAGGGTTTTGATGACTATAAATGCCTATGTGGGAAGGAAACATCCCTCACATACCCTTCCTCACTGATCTTAGAAGATGCATTGCTTCCAGCAAAAAATGTCCAGCATCCAGCAAGCTGAGATCTGCTGGTAGACAGCACTATCACAGGTGGACTTCTGGATGGTTTTGATTTTGGTCCTCAGTTTATCCCTCAGAGAAATAGTATGGTGGGAGAAATATGTAGCAGTGTTGGTTTAGGTATTGGATTAAGGAGTCTTTAATTTCTAGTAGTATTTATTTGGGTATTGATGCAAAAATTGTGTGATTCTAAATGCTAAGTAATACATGAAGAATCATATTTCCAAGGAAATTTGGGTGGGACTATAAATTAGAAGTGGTGGAAGACTGGTTTGTGCCAAAGGCATTTAAAGAATAAATTATTGATTTGTTCATTCTTAGTTCAAATATATTCATATATTCATGTCACATTTATTAGAAACCAGTGGAAAATTTGATTTGTTCAATCTCAGTTCAAATAGATTCATATCACATTTATTAGAAACCATGAAAAAATAGGGTGCTGAGGGTAAAGCAGTAATTATAACATTCTATACCTCCTATAGTGAAGTTCCCAATCTAAGGACAGAGAAAATAATTTTTCAGTGTTAATTGGTTTTTGGTAAATGCCTTCTCTCATGCCAAATGTACCATTTGAATTTTGAAGAGAAAAGCATACTTCAATGTAGGTTTTCCACTATGATTGCCACAAGATTATAAGTAACTTCTCAGAGTCTCCTATTCCTTGTACCTCTGGATAAATGTTGTCTTTCTTTTTCTTAATACTGTCTATTGAGATAGTTTCATAGTGTCTACAAAAGCACTTGCTCAAGGGTGCTAATCTAAATTCACAAGTTTCATGTGTTGATTAACCCAGGATCTTATTCAAAGGGAACGTAATCATGGCAGAGGAGGGCCAATGTCTCAGAAAGGGCCATCACTTTGTGAGAACAAAATGGAGGTGGGACTAACTCCTCATTCCATCGGGAAAGAAGTTGCATAAGGGACTTTTTCTGTATCTACATGAAATATTTTTTTTTCTTTTCTTGTGCTTTGGGAAAGCCAACAGTTAATACCTGAGGACATTTGGCATGAAGCCCCATGGAGATTAGGAAAATGGAAGGTCTGTTGGGGTATTATAGTCAACTTCAGTTCCACAGACTCCATAAGCTCAGACCATGAAGACATAACAGAAGTGACCAGTGGAGCAGGGGTTTTCCCAAACAGGAGGAGGATGCCAGTGTAATTGGATGCTTGATCCTCTCAGGAAACCAGGGTGGCTGCATGGACTACAGGGAGTGGGTTTGAACATGGGAAGATCACTCTCTGTAACCCATGATTCTCTGCCCATTCAAGACTGTCCTGGTTTATGATGCACAACGCAGACATGATGATTCAGAGCCTCTGAGGGGCAACTTCATTCCCTATTGTCCTGTCCACCTCAATGGTTGTCCCATAATGAGGCCACCCATGAATTTCCTTTACACCCCTAATAGCCCATCCCTCTGCCCTGGTTCCTTAGCAATGTCACACTTGTTTTACTCCAAAGCCTAATATTGCCCTATTTAGAAACCAGCCAACAAAGGTAGAATAGCTGTGGTCAGTAGCTGAACACAAAACTTAGTTAACCAGAAATGGAATTTTCTTATTCTTATGGCAGACTCAGTTTAGTAGTAGAATGAACTTTACTGAATTTTAGTTCATTATAATAGTACTTTATATGCCTCTGGGTGGGATTTAGATGTCATTTTCTCTTCATGCATGATGTATGACCAAGCATGTAGCTTTCCCTGCTAAACATGTAATTCTCTAGAGCAAGCACAAGATGCAGCCTCTCCCACTTGTCAGTCTCCTTAACCAAACCCCTAACTACTCCTCTACACAAGCCAATATAATGCCACTCAACTTTCTGTTGGGGAGACAGATCTGAGACATCCAATCCCCTGTCCTCCACTTATTTAATAAACCTCTTTCCTTGAGTGACCAAATCTGTGTTCTAGTCAATTCTCTTGGTCTGGCATGGACCCAGAGGATCTGTGAGGGGATCCCATAAGGTGTGGCAACCCAGTTGGGAACCTGTGACCTCTGAGAGGATTGCTGCCTGGTGGTCTCATTGGACCCCAATGTGGGGCACACCCATCCTCTGCTCTGTGTTTGCAGGAGTACCTTGTCAGTATCAGGGTTTCTCTGCCTCTGGAATTGAGGATCCTCAAAGCAGCCAGTCAGGAAGGAAACAGGCTGCCCATGAGATCCCTGAAGCTTCAGTGAATACTAATTTTCTTATCAAAATTATTAGTTGTTTTCTAGAGTGAAGGTTTAAATGTCTTGCTCAAGCTGTAGGAACCTAGACAGCCCCTGGTGCTTGGTTTTAGCTTAGGTTCAGAACTGATTGGGCCTGATATTGTAGGTTAGAGTTCTACACCAAAATCCATCCCCTAGGTATAGGAGACATCCCACTGGTATTCTGGTTGAGTACTAAAATTCTGATCAATAAACTTAAATTGTAACTCACCCAAGTACTGACAAGGAGTTACAATGGGCAATAAACAGAGCTCTAGAATGAAAGAGAAGTGTGATCCTCTAGATTGCATCTCAAAACATTGGGAACAATTTTATTATAAAACCCCATGACTAAAAAGAGAATGATATTTCTGAGTAAAAGTTCATGGCCACATAAAAATTAGACAATGGCCAGGAATTGCCACCAAGGTGATCTCTTGAATACAATATTACTTTGCAACTAGAAATGTATTATAAAAGACTTAGTAAATGGGATGAAATACCATATGTTCAGTGTTTTGGGCATGGTGTGATGTTAGCAAGTCACAGGCTTAATACAGTCTGCTAACAAAGGAAATAGAAGAAACTGCACCATCATTCTAAACCCTCATGCAATGTGCTGAACTTGTTCCTTTTTCCCACTTCTCCTCCAACACATTATGAAGGAGAAGAGGAGAGGGAAGGTGATCCTAAACTGTCCTTTGATCTCACAGAAATGGCTTCCCCACCTGTTAATTAGTTGGTAATCAGTTTGGCCATGGAGCCCTCCCCCAGCTTGACAATTCCAACTAAGGTGGGTTTCAGCTGGGATTGTTAATCAAGGCCACCCGAGAGGTTGTTTGTACAACCTACATTCTGTACTTCAGACTTGTAAAATTGGAAGAATTCTGTCCCAAGCTATAAGGAAGATACCAAGAAAATGGAAAATATATTCAATTCTTATTGCAATTCATATTCTTAGTTGGGTAGACATACAGACTTTATTGAATGTGCTGTTAAATTTTGGAAGAAAGGAGAATAATGCTAGAAAATGATCATGAGCAATATAATGGCCTGGAAGATGAAGGATTAGAGAGGCATTGAGATCACTTCTCCCCAAGAAAAATAGATAGAGGACAAATGAAGACTGGAAGGCTGTTCTGGGGTTAAGTATACCAGAGAAAGGCTACATCCCACCCAGAAGTGATAGGAGTAAAGGAAAGAAGTCTAATCTGGCTGGAAAAATCCCATGAGTAAAGCTGCAGCAGTAGTTACTGATGCCCTTTTTCCCATGCTCAGAGCAAAGAGCAGGGGGTCCAATTGTTCCTGGTAGGTGGCTCCAGACTGAGGGGATTGCAGGGGTCCTTTCCCATGACAGGGGAGAGGGAAGGACACAGCCTATGGCAAATTCAGATTTTTGCCAGTGAACTTGGTTTACTGCATTGGAGGGATCTCACACTTCCAGACTGGGTGAGAGCCCACAGGGAATGAAAGATAATTTGCCTTCTTAAACACCCTCCCTATTGTCCTAGACTTGTTCTTGAGGACACAAGGTAAGGGAGGGTCTTGCCAGACAAGGGAGAAAATTTTCTGAAAAGTTTGTTTGTAAAGCTTGGCCCACCCTGAGGACATGACTTATGTCCAACTCATGACATTACAGTGGATGCATTACCCCCCTAGAATCTGGAGTCAGAACTGAGAGGTCTGCCAAAGACCACCATTTACTGGCAGACAAGAAATATGCATGAAGAGAGGGGATATAAACAAACAAACAAACAAACTAACTAACTAATATCTTTAATGCATCCTTCTCAAAGGCCCTTGGAAACTAACCTGCATCTCATTACTGGGTCCTTAGCTCTGATTTGAACAGTTGAACAGGGAAAACCTTTAATACACAGACAAACAGAACTAAGAATCAAAGAACAATGGTAGCACACAGCTACTTGACAGTAAATCCCTTGGCAAGAAGGAGAAACTAAACATCAGAGTAAACTCAGCATCATGAACAGATGCCAAGTCATCAGCAAAAAATTAAAAGTCATACTAAGAAAACAATATATGACTCAGGCAAAGAAACAAATCAAAGGCCCAGATGAGACACAGGACTTAAAGAAACTAATGAATGAGGTTCATACAGATCTCCTAAAACAATTCATGGAGTTGAAGGAAACATGGCTAAATAAAAAAAAGACATTAAGAAAATATTGGGTGAGCTCTGATTGGTTGCTCTTCCCATGTGACCCACTGTTCACTGTGATATTGGTAGTTCAGTGAGGGCTGCTCTGGGCTGTGGGACCCTGGCTGGTTACCCATGCCTGGCCACCCCAGCCTTCAGCAGCCATCACACTGATCAATCAGCAGCTATCAACATTGAGGCAAGATTTTCCAGCTGCAAAAAGATTACAACTCAATGAAGGCTCAGATGATGATTAACATTTTCAGCAATAAAGTATTTTTAAATTAAGGTTGAGGTGAAAATCTGGATTTGAAATCTTCATAGAGGACGACAGCCTTTCAATCCTGAATCTAGTGTAACATTCTCATTGACTTATTAAACTATTAAAAATGTTTTTAGTAGCTATGGTATTTGGTAAAACCATTGAGTTTTAACAAGAATTTTTGCAATTTTCTATTATACTTACCCTTACCCTTGTAATATATAAAAGTTTCAATATTTTAAATCCCATAGGCTAATCCACTTCAAAATTTATATTTATTACCTTTATCACCTCTTTAGAGAATGTGCTTTGGATTGCTAAAATGAGTTAAAGCATTGGACACCATGTATTTTAGAAGGAGCACTTACAATTATTTTCTTCCTTCCTCTTCTAGTAATGATTTTTTAATTTTTTTTGCCCATATGTTTTCATCAACCTGCCAATCCAGTGGCATGAAATTTCTTATACAGGCAGCTTTAGTGTTTCTGAAGTATTTCTGATATAAGTACTTCACACAAGGCTGTATTTTTCCTTTTTATTCCAAGTATTGGATTAACAACAACAAAGGCAAAGGTCAGATTAGAATAACCAGGACATGTAAAAATGAATCTTGACATCCCATGAGCCAAGACAGGGAAGAGTCATATGCCCCAGGGCACAGGGAGGAAGGAACAGAAAAGATCAAATGGGCTATGTAATGGTCATGGGAAATACTCTTCATCACCTTACATTAATGGACACAGGACATAGTAAATTTCATCAAAAATT
>JAQZBX010048233.1:0-20257 GCA_029593785.1 Cabassous unicinctus | reverse complement strand
AAACCTCAATAAGAAAGCCAACACAATAAAACGACAGGTAAAAGATTTTAACAGACACTTCACCAAAGACGTACAGATGGCAAAAAAGGACATGAAAATATACCCAACATCATTAGTTCCTAGAAAAATGCAAATTAGAACCACAATGAGATACCACTACACATGCACTAGAATGGCTAAGTGTAAAACACTGACCACACTGTGTGTTGGCAATTGTGTGTGGCACACACGGCTGGTGTGAATGTGAAATGCTACAACCATTTTGGAAAACAGTTCGGCAGTTGCTTAAGTTAAACGTCTGCCTGCAGTCTGATTCAGCCATTCCTCTCTAACCCAAGATGTTTTCATTATCTTGATTGTGGTGTTGGTTTTTCAGGATATATATTTATGCCAAAATTTGTCAAATTGCACAATTGAAATATGTGCAGTTTATTGCGTGTCAAAATCTTGTTATGATGAGGTTTAGCCTGCTGTGAGGGTGGGGAAATTGTCAGGTCAGCTGCTCTGTGCCTCCCTCTCTCAAAATACAGGTGGCAATGACCACCTATTCAATCTGCTATCAAGGCCATACTTGATATATTCCCTCCAGGCTTCTTATAAAAGGAATGCCATTAAGGATGCTTGAATCCTGAATTTGTGCCCATGTTTATTCTTGTGCATTTGCTATTGAACTGGGATTAATGCTTTAAAGGTCTCATCTTTATGGTTATTAATCCTGGCTCAAGAGGGCACTGTGTCTAGAGAGATTCAATTTCCTTCTCATCTGTCTCTAGAAGACTGGACAAATGCCTCTACCCAGAGGAGCTCTGTGCAACACCGGAAAGAAACATTCTCATCAGGAAGAAGTTCACCCTTAAAAGGGAATCCTACATATTTAAAAGTAAGAAAAGAAAGCACCCAATTTGTGGCAGATGTTTTTGGTGGCCCTTGGCCCATCCCATCACTGTTCCCAGAGTAGCTGGAGTGGACAGTGCTGAGTGCTGGCCGCTGCTGTCATCCCATCTCCAGATCGCCTGTTTTCCTGCCTCAGGGATCTCTCTTGAAGCTCAGAAGCCCCCTCGGTGAGCGGCCAGACACAGGCTGGGACCGGGAGGGAGTTGACACTTCTGGGGGCAATCCTCAATGAATGGGGAATGAAAGTTGATAGAAAATGCCACCTCCACTCATCCTTCCCAAATACATCTCTTCCCAAGGCTTCAAATGATTCTGCAGGCTAAGAAAAGAATGCCTTTCACTGACAAAGCAAACAAGTAAGGTATTCTTAGAAAGATGCTGGTATACTTCTTTAATCAAGTGAACAGACAAAATAATTGGTGCTGTTAAGAAGAAAAATTAGACTCTAGGGATTGTGCTATAACTTAAGAGCTGTGAACAGAAAATTTTTTTTTAAAGTCACAATGCCTGGGCATGATGCCTTGGCAGCTCCAGGGGTTAATAACAGGTGCTCTGTTGGATTCTCGTCAAATAACATAACTTTTAGTAGCTCTATTTTTGGTGAAAATCTATTTTTCCCATTGTATATTTTACTGAGTTCTGAGACTCTCATTTATTTTAACTTTCTATTTTAAAATAATCTCAAAATTACAGAATAGTAAGAAGATTTATATATAGCTACATAAATTGTTCATATATAATATGTGTGTATAGATGACAAATATATGCATTTGGCTTAATTTGTGATACATTTGATTGTTTTTTTTTGTTCGTTTTCTAAACCACTTGAGTGTAACTTGTAGACATGATGTCCAATTACCCCTTAATACTTTAGTGTATATTTTTTAAAAAGACAGTCTCCTATACAACCACAGTACAGTGATTAAAATGAAGAAACTATGACTAATCTAATACCCCCTTCAAACCTCCTCAATTGTCCCAGGGATGTCCTTTATAAGACTAGGATCCAATCAATCCATTATCAAATATTGCAATAGTTGTCAAGTCTCATTAGTGTCTTTCAATCTGGAATAGTTCCTCAGCCTTTTCTTATCTTTTGTTCCCTTGATATTTTGAAGATTACAGGCCAGTTAATTTGTAAAATGTCATTAATTTGCATTTGTATGATCTTTTCTCATGATTAAATTCAGGTTATCTGTATTGACAGGAATATCACATAAGTAATGTTGCATTCTCAATGTATCGTATCACAGAAGACACGTCAATTTGTTTCCTTATTCGTGTCGTTAATTTTTAAATCACTCAATAAGATAATTGTCACTTGGCTAGTCAGTAAATTGATTAATAATTAATTAGTAAGCATTTTGTGGGGACATACTTTGAGACAATGGAAATACCCTGCTCCTCATCAAACTTTATTCCATTGGTTTTAGCATTTAATATTTCTTGCATGAATAAAATTTTACAATAATGTTTACCAAATGGTGATTTTCTAATTCTATGACTTCTTCTACATATATTAGTTGGTATTCTACTGAAAAGGAAAGCTTTACTTTCTCCTTCATTAAATTTATTCATTTATTCATTTACGTACTTATATGGCCATGAACTCATGGGTTCCTGTGTTACTCAATGAGTTATAAAATGTTACTGTCATCATTTATTTTGAAGCACAATTTATCCAAGATTGGGCTAGGGGAAGATCCTTCAAGCTGGCTCCTGTGTCCTTTTGATATGTCTCCATATCACTTGCTTTTGACTACTTGCGTACTTTCTGGCACAATAAGATGTCCCAGGCTCATCTTGCATTTTCCCAGCCACCAGCCATGTCTACAAAGTGCTGACTCCTTTTGGTGGATGATGGTATTTGCAAGCCAAGATAGGGTGCAAGACGTGTTCATTGTTACTAACAATGTAAATACTTTGAGGCCTTCTCAGATGACAGAGAGGATCAAATCCATCTACACCCATTTCTGTGTGTGTGAGTGTGTGTGTGTATACATAAAACCATGAGTGTAAGTATATGATAATGTTTCCAATTCTACTCACAGCAAGTGCATGAGTTTATTTTAGCTTTCCGTCACTGTTATTCTATTATTCCAAGAGAAAAGCTGGCTCCCACTATTCTCAATCTATTTAGCTATTTGCTAACTCCTTCTGAATGTAACCTGTCTCCTGATGATATGGGCTATCTCCGTTGCCCAGCCCCATTGAACTAGCAGTGCTGGTGTAATCCTCAGCCCCTGACCTCAATAAATATGATAGCTGCACTATGTGAGCCTTTGATCTCAGCCAAGGAGGAGAGGAAAGGATATGGCTCCTACCTTTAAGGAGACAGTGGAGTGCTAATGTGCCGTATGAAGCGCCCTTGCTCCACCAGGCATCAGAGGGCCAACTCTCTCAGAAAGCCAATCTACAGTGTCCTGTTTTCATCATTACCACACTAGAGTCTGGACTTTCAAACTGTGAACAACTTGAACATTTAAATTATGGGCTAGTCTATAAAACGTGTTGAGCAAAGAGCTCCTTCCATAGTATATTGGAGTGCTCTTTCAGTACCCTGATACCTGATAAAAACTTTAAGTTTTTTTTCTTTCACTTTTAATCTTCCTTCATGAATAAAATTTATGCATTCCAGTGATAAGTTAAAAAAAAAAAAAAGGCAACACAAAAAACTTGAGCATGGAAAATGAAGAAATATTATTTTAGGACCAGTTTTATAAGATAAACCCCATCCAAATAGGGCCCTTTAGACTCATTGTCAATTGACAATCAATGGCATAGATGTACATGGACACATTTTCTGCATAGGTATCATAGCACTGTTCCCTAAACTGATATATTAACACTAGAATACTCACTACATACAACTATGTCTGTTTCTGCTTCATATATTTACTATTTATTTTGCCCAGAAGACTCCTGCTGGCATCATATACAACTTAAAAACTAAAATACATATGCCAAGTGTTAATCTATTATTCATGAGATAAAACATTGCTGTCATAATACATTTTATGATGATCATTGATTATCTGTGACAGAAATGGGTCCACGGAAGAACATTAAACAATCTATAACTACTTCTCTTGATGCCTAAAAGAAACATTTTAATTGACTCATGACCAAATTGTTATATCCTCCAAATGATGAGAGTTAACTTTGTCTAGCTATCCATAAGTAACTGATAATTGAAACATAATGCAAACTTTACTTAAGGTATGCTGGATCATTATGCTATTTGACATTTCATTTATATAAAATTTCCAAGTGTTGCTTATTTTAGAAAGGATCATAAGATTTCTATAAACACAGATGAAGTAAGAAGTTGGGTGAGAGAGATGAACACAATGAAAGATGTTTATGTCATAAGGCTGATAAAAAGAACTCTAGTATTTCTCTTTTTTCTGAGTGGTAAAATTCATGAGTTGCTGACAGTAAGTAAAACTTTGTAACAAGCCAAGCTTCTATCCTAGTTTTTTTCAGAACTATCTGTCCGCAGGCCCAGCAGTCTAACCTTGAGGCATTAGCCCTGCCTTTCATGGGAGGCCTAAAAGCAAGCAAAGCATAGTGCTTAAGAGCTAAGGCTTTCAAGTGATACTTGGATTCAAATCCAGATTACTTGGATTCAAATGCAGGCATTTCTACTTATTATAGAATCTTGGATAAATTACTTAACTCTCTGAGATTCTTCGTGTCTCTAAAATAGCTTGGTTCTCAAGTAGGGTTTTAAAATAGGTTTATAATAGCCATCAGAGAGGGTTATTGGGAGAATTAAAGCAACACATGTATAAAATAACTGGAAAGGAGGAACTACTCACAAATTATTTTTCTGGATTTTTGCTGCTGGTATAACAGAGTAGCCATTACCAGACTGCTCAACAACTGAAAGCAAGTAGAAACTGGACAAATAAATGAAATCACTGTGTTCAGACACTGGACAATAGGAAGCAAAAGAAATTGATCCTTGAGGGAATAAAAAGAAATGAGGTGAGCCCATTTACCACCCTAGCTTTCTGGCTAGTGCCTCTTTTGAATCTATATTGCAGGAAGGGGAAACACAAGGAGAGTACGGTGGTCCCTCTGAGTTGAGGAGGCAGATATCAAATTTCAGGGAACTTTAAGTGGATAGAATTTGCCCAAACAGAGTACCAGAGAAGGGAGCTATACAAAGACAAATCTACAGAAATCTTCACTGGAGACTTTTCAAGTCTTTGGGTGAATACTAAGCTGTGAACCAGTAGGGTAACACTTGATAAAGCCAGGCAGAGAAAAATTATTGGGAAAAGGACAGTTTTCATGCAAAGAACATTCTCCAGGCACCTGTAAGCTGAATAATTCCCAGATCCTGTACTAGCCAGAGGGTAGAGATCTCAATGAATCTCAGGACATTTAGTAGATATCAAATAGGATCATAGCTTAGTAATAGGGATAAATTAACTCTAGAGAAGAAGTTTCCCCAATAAACCTCAAAAACAAGCATCAATGAATCAAACTGCTCTGCAAGTAACTTAACTTCCTGGAAAAACAACAACACTCTCTGAAGGAACACAACAAAATCAAGATCTACTGCAATCTAACTAGCTTAACGTTCACAATATCTTGCATCAAATAAAAAAGTACCAGACATGCAGAGAAAGCAGGAAAATGTGACCCATAATGAGGAAAAAAATAAGACAGTAGAAGTGATTCAAAGTGAAGTTCAGAGAGAAAATAACACTTGGAAAATGAACAAAGCCACAGTAACCTTTGTTGTAATATCCAGTAGTCTAAAATACATGTAACTGAAATTCCAGAAGGAGAGGAGAGAAAGAGATGGGCAGCAAAAATATTTGAAGAAATATTTACCAATTTTTTTTTTCCAAATTTGCTTAAAAAGTAAACCACAGATCCATGACCCTGATAAATCCCATGCAGAATAAACACAACATAAATACCAAGGCATGTCAAAACCCATATCATGAAAATAGGTGATAAGGAGAAAAATATTAAAAGTAGCCAGATGAGAGAAAAAACTCTCTGCATACTTAGGAGCATAAAAATGAGTGTTGACTTCTCATCAGAATAAATGAAGAAATAAATAAAGAAGACAATGAAGCAACTTTTTAAATCTGTTTAAAGGAAGCAAAAGACCTGTCATCTTAGAATTCCAAGAAAAGTACTGTTCAAAAATAAAGATTTTTTCAGACAAACAAAAACTGAGATAGTTCATCACCAGTAGATCATCACTAAAAGAAATATTAAAGAAGTCTTTAGGCTGAATGTGGAATGATATTAGATGGGAACTTATATGCATACAAAGGAATGACAAGTACCGGAAATGGTAAATATGTGGTTAAATGCCAAGATGACTATCTAGTTGTTAGTTTCTTTAAAGTTATTTGACTGTTTAAAACAAAATTAATAGCAATATGTTGTGGGGTTTATAATATACCTAAAGGAAAATATATGAAAACAACAGCACAAAGTACTGGAGAGGTGGAATGAATGAATATTGTTATAGGGGTAATACCTTATGTGACGGTTTAAAACTGGGCAGACCCCAGAAAATCCTGTTCTTAAAGTTAATCCATCCCTGTGCTTGTAAACCTATTGTAGATGGGACCTTTTGATTAGATTCAGTTAAGGGACTTTCCTTTAGATGAGATCACTTCAGAAAGGCATGACCCAGGGTGGGTCTTAATCCTCTTACCACAGAGCAAGGAGCTGAAAGCAACGCAGCCCAGGAAAGAAGTCGGGGACCAGGAGAGCCACCATTGTGCCTGCCATGTTTCAGGAGTCCAGGATCACCAGTAGCCAACATTTGGGGAGTGAGCGTCACCTGATGCCTTGATTTGGAAATTTTTCTCAGCCTTGGAAGTGTAAGCTTTTAACCTAATAAAATTCCCATTGGAAACGCCAACCCATTTCTGGTATATTGCTCCCAACAACTTTTAGCAAACAGAAACACCTTATAAGTGAAATGGCACAGTGTTACTTGAAATTAGTCTACAAATTTAAAGAAGTATGTTGTGCATTATAAACCTTAAAGCAATACCTAAGTCATTTTTAGAAATGATACATAGCTAATAAGCCAATAGAGAGAAAAAAATGTATTACTAAAAATAATCAATTGAAAAGAATACAGAAAAAGACTGGAAAAAATAGAAAAAAAAATAAGATGGTAGGCGTAAATCCAACTTATCTATTTATCTATATATTTAAATAGAGATCTATGTAAATGATCTAAATATTCCAAACAAAAGCAGAGATTACAAGGTTGGGTTAAAAAACAAGACCCAACCACATGCTTTCAATATAAAATGCATTTTAAATATATTCACACAGGTAAAAATTAAGAGTGGAAAATATATGCCACACAAACACAAATTTTAAGAAACCAGGAATGACTGTATTAATATCAAACAAAATAGACTACTAGAAAAGGAATATTAGCAGAAAAAGGTTACATTTTATAATAATAAAATACAATCATTAAGAAGTCATAATAATTGTGTATGCCCCTAAAACTGAACCTCAAAATGTGTGAAGCAAAACTGGACAGATGTGGAAAGAGAAGTAGACAAACAATATATTTGAAGATTTCAACACTCCTCTCTCACTAATTGATAGAAAAAAGTAGATAGAAAATCAGCAAAGATACAGTAGATTTAAATGACCCTATACAACCAAATGTACATGATTGATATTTTAAAAACACTCTTCCCCCAAATGACAGATTATACATTTTTTTCAAATACATATGAAACATTCACCAAGGTATACCATAAATTAGACTCTGAAACAAGTCTCAATTAATTTAAAATTTTTGAAATCACACAATACATGTGCTTTGACCACAATGTAATTAAATTAGTAATTCAATTACAAAAGAATATTTGGAAAATTCCCAAATATTTGTAATTAAACCACACTGTGAAATTAGAATATTTTGAAATGAATGATAATTTGTGGAATGCAGGCAAATTAGTGCACAGCAGCATTGTACAGGTTTAAATGCTTATATTAGGAGAGAACAAAGGTCTCATATTAATCAAATAGGCTTTCATTATAAGAGGCTAGAAATAAAAGGAGAGAAAATTAAATCCAAAGAAAGTAGAGCAAAGGAATTAATAAAAATAAGAGTGGAAAGTAATGAAATAGAAAAAGAAAGAAAAAAAAAAAAAAAAGAACCAGCAACAATGATGAACATCAATAAAACTACAGCTGGTTCTTTGACACTATCAATAAAATTTATAAACCTCTAGACACATTGATCAAGAAAAAAAAAGGGATTCACACATTACCAGAATCAGGAATGAGAGGGACATCACTACAGCTCCTACATGCATTTAAAGTATATCGAGAGAATATTATAAAGAACTTTATGCCAGTAAATCTGACAACTTAGATGAATTGGACAAATTCCTTAAAGTACAAAAATTATCAAAAATGACATAAGAAAAAATAGAAAGTCTGAGTAATTCTGTATCTATTATAGTAATTGATCTAATTAAAATCTTTCCCACAAAGAAAACCCCAGACCCAGAAGGTCTGACTGGTAAATTTAAGGAAGAAATATTAAAAACCTAACACAAATTACTTCAGAAAAATAGAGGAGGCAGAGATACTTCCTAAGTCATTTTATGAGTCCTGCAACACCCTCATAGCAAAACTGGACAAATACATAATAAGAAAAAAATTTCAGATTAATATCCCTCAAGAACATAGGCATAAAAATCCTAAAAAAAAAAAATGTTAGCAAATAGACTCCAGAATGAATTTAAAAGACAACACACCGTGAGCAAGTGGGTTTTATCCCAGGAATGCAAGATTTGTTTATATTTAAAAACCAAAGAGTATAATTTATTATACTAACAGGATACAAATAAAACTATATTATCAAACAACAGATAAAAATAAACCATTTCATGAAATTTAACTGTCATTAATGATAAGATGTAAATAACTCTCAAAAACCTTGCTATCAAAGTAATAATCTGCCCCCAAATTCATAATCTTAGTCTATTCATGAGAAAACATCAGACAAACCCAAATTGAGGGACATCTACAAAATACCTCACTACTACTCTCCAAAAGTGTCAAAGTCATAAAAGACAAGAAAAAATAAGAAACATGGATCAGAGGGGACTAAGGAGGCATGATGACTATATACAATGAGGCATTTTGGATTCAATGGTGGAAGAGAAAGGGAACATCAGTGGAAAAACTAAGTAAACTAGAATAAAGTCCCTACTTTAGTTAATAGAATTTTGCCAAGATTAATTTCCTAGTTTTAATAAATGTACCATGGTTATGTAAGATACTAACATTAGAGGAAGATGGATGGAGGCTATACAGGGACACTTTTATACTATCTTTGCAACTCTTCTGTAAATCTAAATAACTTCAAAATAAAAAGTCTTTTGAAAGGCAACCAGATTGGAAAGGAAGATGAACAGCTATCTTTATCTGCAGATGACAGGTTTGATTCTGAAGAATATGTTGAAGAATCTACATCAAAGTTACTAGAACCAATTTGTGAGTTCAGCAAGTTTGCAGGATAAGCTCTACATACCAAAAATATTCATATACGCCAGCAACGACCAAGCTGAAGTTGAAAATTTAAAATAACATTTGCAATGGCATCAAATTATAAGATACTTTGGGATAAATTTGATAAAATATATGCAAGACTTGTACACTGATTATTATAAAATATTACTGAAAGAAAGTAAAGACCTAAAATGGGGGAATATACCTTATTCATGTGTTGTTGGAATAATTACTCTGTTAAAATATCGGTTCTCTCCAAATTTATTTATAGATTCAGTGCAATCCCACACAAAATCCCAGTTGACTTTTCTTTAATAGGAATTAACAAACTGATTCTAATATTCATATGAAAATGCAAGGAACCTAGATTAACCAAAACAACTTTGAAAAAGAAGAGCAAAATTAGAGAGCTTGCACTACATGATTTCAGTATTGCTACAGCAGGCAAGGCAGTCTGGTACTAGCATAAATTTAGAAGAATAGATCAATAGAACAGAATATAGAGTCCAAAAATAGGCTCTCACATATATGATCAATTAATTGTTGACAAAGGTGGAGAAAGGGTAGGTTTTTCAACAAAAGGTGCTTGAACAATTTACTATCATATGCAAAAAATAAACCTTGATTCATATCCTGGATTATACAACAAATTATTCAAATGGATCATAGAATAAATGTAAAATTTAAAACTATAAAACTTCTGGAGGGGGTGGATGGGGCTCAAGCAGTTGAGTGCCTGCTTCCCACATGGGTGGTCCCAGGTTTGGTTCCCAGTGCCTCCTAAGAAAAAAAAACAAAAAAACAAAAACACCAAGCAAAACAAATGAAAAAACCAACTCAGGGGAACCGATGTTGCTCAGTGGTTGAATGTCAGCTTCCCACATACGAGGGTCCCGGGATTACTCCCTGGCCTCTAGTACCTCAAAACAAAAACAAAAACTTGTGGAAAGAAACACCGGAAGAGATCTCTGTGGTTTTAGATTAAACAAAGATTTCTTATATACTATGCCAAAATCACAATCCATAAAGGCAATAATAATTTATAAACTGGACTTTAGCTCTCTGAGTCTGAAAGAGACTGAAAGAATAAAAAGATATGAAATGATATATATTTCCAAATCACCTATTAATGGACTTTTAAGCAGACTATACAAAGAAGTCTCAAAAGTAAATAATAAGAAAACATAATGCCTAATGAAGAAATGATCAAAAGATTTGAAGTTATACAGATGGCAAATAAGCACACTTAGTAATTAAGAAATTTCAAATTAAAACATAAGATACTACTACATGCCTATTAATGTCTAAAATTAAAGACTTGACCTTACTAAGTGTTGGTGAAACTGTGGAGCAACTGGAACTCTCACACGCTCCTAATGGGAA
Organism: Cabassous unicinctus; assembly: GCA_029593785.1. Classification (NCBI taxonomy): domain Eukaryota; kingdom Metazoa; phylum Chordata; class Mammalia; order Cingulata; family Chlamyphoridae; genus Cabassous; species Cabassous unicinctus. Next base: position 9,445 of record JAQZBX010048233.1, on the reverse strand, counting down.
TGTAAAATAGTGCAACCACGTTGGAAAACAGTTTGGCAGTTTCTTAAATTGTTGATCATATACCCACCATATGACCCAGACATTCCTCTCCTAGAATTTTACACCAGAGAAATGATAGCATATGCTCATGTAGAGATTTGTAAACAAATGTTCACAGTAGCCTTATTTGTAATTGTAAAACCTGGAAACAATCCAAATGCCCATCAACAGATGACAGGACAAACACATTGTGTTATATCCATATAAAGGAACACTACTCAGCAAGAAAAAGGAAACAAACTGTTGTCTACACACAACTAAACAGACACACCTCCAAAAAAATTATGCTGAGTGAAAGAAGCCAAATAAAGAAAGAGTACATAGTGTATGATTCTCATTTGTGTAAAATTCTAGAAAATGAAAACTAACCTACAGTGACAGGATGTAAATCAGTGGTCACCTGTGGGTGGCGGGCAGGTTGGTGGAAGAAGCAGGAGGGAAGAATTGCAAAAGAAATTTCTGGTGTGATGGATATGTTCAAAGTATTGACCAAGGTGATGATTTCCAAGGCATATACATATGTCAAAACTTACCAAATTGTATGCTTTAAATGTTTGCAAAGAGGATATATCGAGCATACCTTTAAGAAGCTGTAAAAAATGACATGTAAAATATTAGTATAATGATATAGAAAATGGTTAAAATGTCTGATTAAGTTGTACGTATTGACCTTTATATGCATACTACCTAAAACCATGCACCTTACATAATTGGGTATCTAGCAAATTTATCCTTCAAAACAAATAAACATTTGAGCATAAAATTATAGGCTCTTTGAACTCAGTTCTAGCATTACATTATTGAAGTAGGAAATGAAAGAAGTATATAAATTGCAAAAAAAGAGTTCAGATGAGGATGAGTTTTCTTTATGGTTTCATCATTTCATCATTGACTCCCTGGCTGAAGGCTTTTTCTGGTCAAAGGAGTGAGAGGAGTGTGCGCAGCCTGAGCCTCTGGGGCAGATCAGAAGGCCTGGAGAGCTACCATACTGGAAGCAAACAGGACCCAGTCTTCTCACCCCCCACCCCATATAGGAAGCCTTTCCAAGTATTGAGCAGACCACTCACTTTTGCACAAATGATTCTGTTTTTAATGATTTTTTTATATATACTTTTTAATTTTTTTAAAGATCTTAGATTACATAAATGCTACATAAAAAATATAGGGGATTCCCATATGCCGGCTCCCTATCCCTCCCACATTTTCCCACATTAACAACATCCTTCATTAGTGTGGTATATTTTTTACAATTGCTGAACACATTTTGGGGCATTGCCACTGAGCATGGATTATAGTTGACATTGTAGTTTGCACTCTCTCCCATACAATTTTGTAAGTTATGACAAGATATATAATGACCTGTATCTGTCATTGCAATGTCACTCAGGACAATTCCCAACTCCTGAATGTGCCCCCATATTACAACTATTTTTCCCTCTCCCTCCCCTCAGAACCTACAGTGGCCACTGCCTCCACATCAATGATAGAAGTTCTTCCATTGCTAGAATCACCATAAGTCTATAGTAGAATAACAATAAGTCTACTCTAGTCCATCGTTCGTTCCCCGGTCCTGAGGATTCTGGGATGGTGATGTCTACACCACCTCTAATTGAGAGGGGGCTTAGATCCCATGGGGCAGATGGATGGGACTATATCTTGCTTGTTACATCTCTCTCTCTTCCAAACTCAACTTAGGTGATTCGATATAATGTATAAAATAGCAAAAGAATATAAATTAGAAAAATGTGACGGGAGATATAGATGAAATCAAGGAAAATGTCATAAAACAGGTAGGAATGATGGTGAAACCAATATGACACGCCACTTTAAGTTTTAAGGTTTCTTAACATTGTAACATTAAATCTACAAATATAAACCCATTAATGGGAGTCCCAGTTTTCATAGCGCCTAGAAACTGTTGTTTGTTCTCTATCTGGGACATAAGGTCTTTTGCACATCCACACAGAAGCCTACACCAAATTGAAGAGAACACATTCTCAAAGGCATTGCAAGCTTCCCTGTCACCTCAAATCAAAAGAGCAATAGCCACAGGTACTGTTCTCCTTTCCCTTCTGCCATCCCCAACAGCGAAAATGAAATGGAAGCAGACAGGTTGCCGTGAAAGTAAATGGATTTAGTGCTAATTATTTATGTTCAGATGCCTCTACCTCTGGCAAACAGTGGCTGAAGCCCTTTATCATTTCAAAAGAATTAAGCTGAAAATATGAATGGCTTTGCTGCAATTCAAACTAATGCAGGCACGTAGCCTCCCTCTCTCTCCACCACCTCCTTCCTCATTTATTTTTGTGGTGACAATTTCCAGAGCTTTTCTAATACTGAAATTCACTAAGAGGAGAACAGGGAGGTTTTCAAGGGAAAATTGTAAGCTTGACAGACTATGGCCATTTCAACTATTTTAATTAAGTTCTAAATGCTTTAATAGAATCTAGCAAATCTACAAGAATAACAAAAGAAACCAGAGAAGAGCTCAGCTTTACTGTCAGCCAGATATAGAAAACGAAGTAAACCGTTCTATCCAGTGCAAGTCTTCCTTCCTCTGTTGCTTGTGCTGGGCTCATAATGAGTGTTTCCTGGGTTTTTTTTGTTGTTATTGTTGTTTTTATGTGGCCTGTGAGAGAGCTGTTGAAGAAGCAGCTTCCTCTTCCGTTCTCATCACTCAGATATGAGGCCTTTGCAGGTGAAATGTCTGTCTCCAGCTTTTCCTTGTTGTTAGAAAAGATAACTGCATTTCAGCGATGCATAGAAATCTCTCCTTGCAGGCCCAGCCAGAAGCTCCCTGAGGCCGTTTGCTTTCCCACCACACAACCTGCTTACAGGCTGAAGTGACCAGATGTAATCTTTGACATTTAATTCTAGCCATTGGTCCACTAAAGGAGCAGTTGCCAGAACTATGTTCACTCTCTGAAGTTAAAAAAATAAAAAAAAAATAAGGGAATGGATTTTATTCTGAAAGATTTGTATAAAAGTGCCCAAAGTATTCTGAGGAATTTTGAGATATAGGAAAGTGTTTTTTTAATAAGCCTCAGTTTTCTCAATAATTCTCAATTTCCTGCATCTCTAAAACGGGGATGAGGTCAAGCTCTACCACATTAGACTGGTAGGAGAGTTAAAAGAGAAAATAAATGTAAAATGTTTTGCACAATGTCTGATAGATAGTAACTAATCAGTTAAATTAGCTATATTTATTACTGGCATTTTCTTTTTTTTTTTTAATGACCAACTATTAAGCACACATTCTTTGCCAGGCACTGTAATAAGCACTATTTTGTACATTATCTATTATCCTCTCTTGAACCCTGCAAAAAGACTTTTACAAAAATTGTTTATTTTCTGATTGAAAAGTAATACATCCTCTTTGTAGAAAGTTTGGAAAATGCAGAAAAGTGTACATAGGAAATAGAAGTTATCTATATCCCAATGTGGCAACTTGATATTATTTATGAATTCAAAACAGAGATATTTCATTAAGTTTGTAAACTGGTTTTTTCCTCAGGGCATGATACCCTTTGATTGTATTAGATTCAGCTGAGATGTCTTTGATTAAATTATGTTAAGATTAAGGTTTTGATGTGACCACTTCGTTAGGGTGTGCACGGTTGAGTCCCTGTCCCTTTGGATAAAACAGACTCTCACACAGAGGTAGACAGGAGACTCTCACACAGAGGTAGACAGGAGAAGAGATACACAGAGGATCCTGTGGCCCTGGGAAAAGAGATGAGCCTGATAGTTTACAGCTGACCTTTATGAAGAGACCAGAGCAGCTCAGCCCGGAAAGAGATGAGCCCTGGGAAGAAAGATGAGCCTTAGGTCAGCCTACAGCTGAGATTGGACGAAGCTGCGACCATGGAGCCTTAAAAGGAAGAAAAAAGGCTGAACCCTTGCAGCCATCGCCCACCATCTTGCTTCAACACATGGCCAATGACTTTGGGTTAGAAAGTACCTCTTATGGTAACTTGAGTTGGACTCTTTAGGGCCTTGTTACTGTAAGCTTCTACCCCAAATAAGTACCCTTTATAAAAGCCAACAGAGTCCTGGTACTTTGCATCAGCACCCCTTTTGGCTGACTAATACACCCACCATACAGAATTTATCACTCTTGACACTTTAGCACATTTTGTCCAAATTATTATCCTTACCTATAAAATATGCATACTTCACATAATTGGATTCATCCTGCAGAAAAAGTCACGTGACATGACCTTTATTCACTTAACTTTGTAGTGTGAGTCTTTTCCCAGGACATAGTTTTTCATAACATTGGCTATTGTCTATGCCATCACATAGTTGCATAAGTATTTAACAATCTGCAAGGTAGCTATTATTATCCCCATTTACAGGTGGGGAAATTGAAGCTTGGGAAGCTGAGTAACAGTCTGAGGCAATACAGTTCTTGAGGAGGAGACCCAGGATTCAAATCCAAGACTGTCTGGCTCCAAAGCAGATCCTTAGTGGCCCCCCCCATATGGCTACTTAAGGACATTCTTCTTCTGCCCCTGGCTTCCTGAAACTGCTGAAGGTGTTCTCTAGCCAGTGCTTGGCTCCTACTGTTGGAGCCTGGAAATGCCAGGAAGTTAAGACTCAGGAGTAACCCTCCCATGAAGGAATGGAAGTTGGTGAATAAGTATTCAAGCTACTGGGCAAATCCCAGGAGCATTCCATATAGTCCTTAAGAGGCTCCCCAGTGGGACGGAGCCCCTTTCACCCACAGTGGTAACCTGCTCAGCAAGGCATCTTTTTATCTGGTTGCCTTCCCTCTGTCTCACTTCCCCACTTCTTCAGTGCTTCCTAAATAAACACCATTTTTTAAAAAAATGTTGCCTTAGTACCTCCTTTGGGAGATACTCAGACAACTAGATCTCAGACACACACCTTCACCTCCCTTTGTTTACCTTGTCCTGAGGCTCACAGAGGAGCCTCTGAGGCTCTTCATGATGATCATAACATTTATAACAGGGATAACTTTCATGCCGATAGGCATAACGGCTGAGAAAGTTCTTTCATGTTATTCCACTTTTGAATTTTAAACTTCATAGGAAACTGACTAGGGGAGCAAAGCAGTTCTCATTAGGCCCATTTTATAGATGAGGTAAATTGGCCTACATAGGTCAGTTATAGTGCTCTGGATCTCAAAAAAAGTTAATGATTATTTTCTGCAATTTCCCATCAAATCCTGTTAGGAATCAATATTCTGCTTAGCACCCCTGATTTGCTCCATATTTCATAGTCTGGAATAATTTGGAGTTATGACTGATTGGTAATTGGAGAAAAAGTAATTAATTAATTAAAAAGAAATAGGATGATTATAGTACTTAATACTGTTAAGTTTCAATGTTTTTCCTATGAATTCAATGAATTAGTAATGTAGTTTAAATAGCAAGGAGTTTAACCTTATCTGCTAAAAGAGATGAATAAAATATGAAAAATGAAAGGTCACAGTTTTAAAAGTAACTGCCTCTCCCCTTTTGTGTGTACAATGTTTTTTTCTTGACAAAACTTCCTGTTAGAGCTAATTGGTCAATATAGTGAAATGTGCAACATTTTCTTCATTCTGTTTGGAAGAATTTGAATTGATAGCAAAAAATGGAGTTGCTCTGGGCAAAAGTCTGAGATTCCAATCTCAATAAAATTACACAGGACTTTTTGATAGATAGATAGATATAGATCGATTGATTGACTGACAGATTTAGATATATATATCTATCTTGACACAAACACCTCTCTCACTCACGCAGATCTCACCGGTGAGCCTTCTCCTCTTGAGGCTCTTCCCCAAAACTTCCTGCAGCGCTCTGCTTCCTTTTTCTTAGGTTCCTAACCTTAGATAATCCATCATTCCCATCCCTCCAGCTGGTTGATCTTTTCTCAAGCTATCTTCTTATATTTAGACCTCTGTTCTTCAACTACCAACTGGGAATTTTCATTTGGGCATCCAAGTATGGCTCCAAACTCCATGTGTCTCCATCCAAACATTTGGTTTCCTCCTCAACATCATTGCCTGTATCCACACACTCAAACACCCTAGGAATCTTGCCATATTCTTTGACTCGTCCTTTGTTTTGTCCACCATCCCCAAAGACTAATTCCTATCACTTTTGTATTCAAAGTGGGATCCTGTTGCCACAACTTCATTGAATCGCATCTTCCTGAGTGACACCAACCGTCCCTCAGTCCACTCAGTCCTACTCCCTTACTCTGATACACAAAGCATCGTCAGGGCATTACTTTGCACCAAATCTCCAGTGCCTCTCTTTCCTACTATAATTTCCTCTGCTGGATTCTCAAGACCCTTCATAATATGCTGTTTTGGTCCCACTCTATTCTCCTTTTTGCCCCTTGATTAATTTAATTACAGAAGTTGTAAGTTCATTACAACTTCACAGAGAAAGCATGTAAAAAGTACAGCATTCCCATATACCCCCTACAGTTGACACTTTGCATTAGTGTGGCAGCTTTGTTACAGCTGATGAAAGAATATTAAAAGTGTACTATTAACTATAGTCCATCATTTTCAATAGGTTTTGCTATGTTATACAGTCATATGTTTTATCTTTTAATTTTTATTCTGGTAGCATGTATAGAACCTAAAATCTCCCTTCTTAACCACATTCCTATATATAATTCAGTGCTGTTAGTTACAATCACAATAATGTGCTACCATCCCCACCATTATTTCCAAGACTTAAAAATCAACCTAAATAAAAATTCTGTACCAATCAACCATTACCTCTTCGTTCTCTACCTCCACTCCAGCCCCTTGTAAACTATTTTCTATATTCTAAATCTATGAGTTTGCTTATTCTAATTTGCTCATATCAGTGAGATCAAACAATATTTGTCCTCATGTGTCTGGCTTATTTCACTCAACAAAATTACTTCAATATTCATCCATATTGTCACATGTATCAGGACTTCATCTTCATTCCTTTTTATGGCTGAATAATGTTTCATTGTGTGTGTGTGTGTGTGTGTGTGTGTGTGTATACTACATTTTGTTTATCCATAACACATAGGTTGCTTCCATCTTTTGACAATCGTGAATAATGCCACTGCTAACATTTGTGTGCTAATATCTGTTCATTTCCTTGCTTTCAATTCTTTTGGGTATATACCTTGTTGCAGGATTGCCGGGTCATATGGTAATTCTGTACTTAGCTTTTTGAGGAACTGCAAAACCTTCACAGTGCCTGCACCATTTTACATTCCCACCAGTAATGAATGAGTGATACTATTTCTCCACATCCTCTCCAACACGGGTAGTTTTCTCATTTTTATAGTAGCCATTCTAATGGCTGTGGAATGATATCTCATTTTGGTATTGATTTGCATTTCCCTAAGAGCTAGTGATGGTGAAGATATTTTCATGTGCTTTTTAGCCATTTGTATATTGCCTTTGGAGAAATGGCTATTCAAGCTTTTTGTCTATTTAATAATTATTTTTTTATTGTTGAGTTGTATAATTTCTCTACATATTCTGGATAATAAATCCTTATCAGATATGAGATTTCCATATACTTCCTTCCATTAAGTAGGATGGCTTTTCACTTTCATGACATAGTCCTTCTATGCACAAAAGTTTCTAATTTTGAGGAGATCTCATTTATCCATTGTTTTCTTTTGTTGCTTGTGCTTTGTGTGTAAACTCTAAGAAATCATTGCCCAACACGGGATCCTGAAGCTGCTTTCCTAAATTTTCTTCTAGGAGTTTTATAGTCCTGGTTCTTACATACAGAACTTTGATCATTTTGAGTTCATTTTTGTTTATGGTGTGAGAATAGTCTTCCTCTTTCATTCTTTTACGTATGGATATCCAGTTTTTCCTGTACCATTTGTTGAAGAAACCATTCTTTCCCAATTGAGTGGACTTGGGAGCCTTGTCAAAAATCAATTGGCCATCTCTCTAATCCAAACTCAGCATAGAAATTCATTACCTTCCCCCCAGCATGGGACATGACTCCCGGGGATGAACCTCCCTGGCACCAAGGGATTACTACCAAGTGCCAACTAGCAACACAGCTGGAAAAAGACCTTGAATAAAAGGGGGGAAAGGTAAAGACAAATGAGTTTATATGGCTAAGAGACTTCAGAGTGAGTCGGGAGGTCATCCCATAGGTAACGCTTATGCACAAATAAGCAGGATCTCATAGATTGCCAAAGTAGATACTACTCCAAATAGTGGGGCTCCTGAAGTCTCTGGAGACACCCAGGTCTCATGGTCAGGGCAGATAGTTCTGGAGTTTGGTGTCTTGCTAGTGGGCCCTACTTTGGTGTTTGTGCTCCTAAGAGTGACAGAGTTGGACTCAGTTATGGCTTCCCTACACATGGCTCATCTGTCCCTTCTATTTAAACCTATATTTGGTGCTGGAGTTTGTAGGTGCATGTCCAAAAGACTGGAATCTTTGGGATGTCCATGTGCTGGCTGGGCCCTGAGCCTCAGCGGAGTTGCAAAACCTATTCTCCAGTTCATTGGACTTACCCAGGACAACCAGCAAGGAGGTGAGGATGGACAGCCACCATACCAAGGAAATGAGAGAGCCTACAACTGCAAGCAAGAGAGTCCCATCCATCAGCTGCATGGGATCGAAGACCCCTCTCAATTACAGGTGGAGTGGACATCACCATCCCAGAATGCTCAGGATTGGGGAATGAACTATGGACTAGCGTGAACTTACTGGTATTCTATTATAGACATATTGTGATTCTAGCAGTGGAAGAAATTACAGCATTGATGTGGAGGCAGTGACCACTGGAGGCTCTGGGGGCAGGGAGAGGAAAAAGCAGTTGTAATACAGGGGCTTTTTTGGGACTTGGGAATCATCTTGAATGTCATTGCAATGACTGATATAGGCCATTTTTTATCTTCCCATAACCTGCAGAATTGTGTGGGAGAGAGTGTAAACTATCATGTGAACTGTGTAAACTGTCCATGCTCAGTGGCAATGCCCCAGGATGCGTTTATCAATCGCAATGAATATGCCACACTAATGAAGGATATTGTTTATGTGGGAGGGTATGGGAGGTGTGGGGAGGGGCGCAAATGGGAATCCCTATATTTTTTGTGTAACATTTATGTAATCTAAGAATCTTTTTTAAAATAAAATATATGGCTAAATTCTATCAGAGCAAAACCCCGCCTTCCTGACTGCTGGGACTAGCACTGGAGTATTTAACATCATAAACAGTTGCTCATTCCAGGTGGCACAACGGTGCTGGTTGAGCTGACTCCCGACATCCACATCTGCGGCATCTGCAAGCAGCAGTTTAACAACCTGGATGCCTTTGTAGCACACAAGCAAAGTGGCTGCCAGCTGACCAGCACGCCTGGGGCGGCCCCCAGCACAGTCCAGTTTGTGTCGGAGGAAACGGTCCCAGCCACCCAGACTCAGGC
>JAQZBX010048232.1:0-20193 GCA_029593785.1 Cabassous unicinctus | reverse complement strand
GGAGAGAGGCGCTTAATCTCTTGTGCCACCTCAGCTCCCTCGTCTGCAATCTCTTATTGTCTCTCCTCTGTGTCTTGTTTTGTTGCGTCATCTTGCTGCACCAGCTTTCCACGTGGGCCAGCACTCCTGCGTGGGCCAGCACCCCGCGCAGGCCAGCTCGCCGTGCAGGTCAGCTTGCCTTTCACCAGGAGGCCCTGGGAATCGAACCCTGGACCTCCTATATGGTAGCCGGGAGCCAAATCACTTGAGCCACATCTGTTTCCCTCCCTTATTTTTATAATAACATTTATGTTGTTTCAGCTCATTTCTCTTCCTCAAAAGGAATTTTTGCTGTATTCAAAATATTTTGTTTTCCTCCCCATTTAGGTTTGGTTGTGCTCTCTCAGTTTCTCAACAGGGATGCCATTGGTATGTTGTGTAGACAGTTCTTCATTATGTGGGGCATATTGCACGACTCTTGCTCCCCTCCTACCTATTCATCTTGACAAACAACCCCTTCCCCCACCACACAAATTTCCAACTTCCTTGGTTGAGAACCACTAAATATCTGATCCATTCTAAACATTTTATTTTAACTCCTTTTTACTGACTTTGATTCCCTACCCTGGCTCCAAGGGATTTGTATCTTAAGATAAAAGCTACTGCTTATCTAATACCTACTATATGTCAGGCGGTGTATTGAGTTTCTTTGCATACATATTACCTTATGAGGGAAGTAATAGGTACGTTTTATGGATGAGGAAACTGAAGGCCAGAGAGAATAAGTGATTTACCTAACATCTAATAAAAGTTACAAATTGGCTCTAAATTGTAGTTTATTGTTCTAAATTAACAAAAGTAATTTTAAATCTTGGTCATTAATTTAGCCCTCACTACTATGTGGGATTTATACAGGAAATTTTGGGTGTTGGTACTTGTTAGGGATTAGGAGGGTGAACTGTCTGGTCTTCAAGTCCTCTTTTCACTTCCGGAATGAGTGGGGCTGACGAGGGTGGGGCTGGGATGGTGGGATGATTCTTAGGTAGTTGGATAAGTATCATTGTTCTCCAAGGAGGCCCTGCTTGCTAGGAGAGGTACACAGTTCCCATAGGATGCCCAACTCTGGGCAAAGAGTAAGCAGCATAAGTGGCTGATATCTCCATTTTAGCCTCAGAACCAACAGTAACATGTCTCCCTCCTCCTAGCAGAGTGCCTTAAAAAATTCCACAGGAGAGATTTACCTCTGCACTGTGATGGTTCCCTCTCAATCAGGGGGGCCCTGATTGTGAAGTAAGGTAAAGTGGTGTGAAACTCTGGTTATCTCATGCCAACAGCAGTTTTCAATCCCTGCTTGATGTAGTTTTTCTTGTTACTTGTAGTTTTTCATCTTACATGGGTCCCTAGGGACATTTTGCATGTAGATTAAATATTTATACATTATTCATTTAGTTTCTCCGAGGTTAGGAATGAACCTTCCCTTATTAAGCTCCCAAACCAGAAAATTGTTATATATATCCACATGTTAGGAAACTTACTTAGGTGCTCTATGTAAATTACACTGATTGCTTATTTCCTAAAACCTTTTTGAGTTCTTCCAATTTCTCCATTTTATAGCATTCTTCCCTAGCCAAGTAATATGGGACTTTGTTTCTTTATTCCTCTCCTATATTTTACTGATCATGTTATAAAAGAAGCTCTGGACCATGCAGTCAGAGGCAGGGAGTGAGGTGAGCTATGAGAGAGCCTCATGGCAGCCTATAATTGCTGGTAATAGGTGAACTGAGTAAACCAGGGTGGCCTGGAGCTCTAAACTGAAAAAATGAAGTCTGATTAATTTTGAAGAGACCTTTTAGCCAACAGAGTGTCTACTTTAAGCTGGTTCAGAAGATGATGCAGTAGGAGGGTCAAGGTCAGGTAACCCTATCTGTAGAGGTGGATGAGTCCCTCTGTTCCAAGTATGGCAAGGAGCTTTGTAAAGCAACTGCTTCCTGTGATATAGGGATATGTCAGACCAAAGAAAGATTCAGACTGGTCCAGCTTGGCAAATAATGAGCTTTATTTAGGGGGCTTAAGTGGGTACTCATCATTGGCCATGGGAGGTGAGACAGCATTTTCCGAACTCTGTTGTCCACGCTTAGCACCAGAAGAGAGGGGTCTTTCATACAGCATGTTTAGGTGCAGCTGAGGGGGAATTGCCTTGTAAAGAATGCAGTGTATTGCCAAAGGTACGTGACTTGACAGTAATTATCAAGGCACACGCGAGATGTGCAGGACTTCTACAGGAAACAGATCCTAAAAGAACAGGTGTTTTCAGCAGAGCAGAAGTTATACATTGGTGGAAAGGTTTATTGATACAGGGGTGATCAGGCAGTTTGGGGAAAACAGATAACAGAGCAGGCTTCTGGAAAATCAGGTTAAATATTCTAGTACAAGATGTGTTATCAGTCACGGGTTGCAGAGGCTTGTTTTAGTTATTTAGGAATGCTGCTATTTGGAGTGGGGGAAGGAGCTGCCTGGAAGTTTTGGGGGAGAAAATGCAAAGTCATGTATGCCACACCCTGAGATCTCCATGTACCTTCTGCTCACCTGGATTTGAGGGAGGGGTGGAAATTAGGAGGTGAACCTTAATGTGCTCCTGCTTTGTGCCAGGCACCAGCTCATTTCCGTTTCATTTTTCTTTTCCAACCAATGAACTCTGCATTTAAAGTTTTGTATATGATTTTGTTATTAATTAATTGAAGAATTAATTAATAACAAAGAATAAATAAATAGAATTTATAAATAAATAGAATTTATAAATATATAAATTTTTATATATGCATACAAACACACAAATACATACACACACACACAAAGAAGCTCTGGTTTCATACTGACTTCTCCTTACTAGGATCTACCCAAATGTCTTTTACTTAGATGATGTTTTGCCTGGGCATTTCTCCCAGTTCTCTTGCCCTTTTGCCTGTTGATCCACACCTTTAGAGCGTCTTTTATCTTGGACTCAAAAGGCTGCCTCATTTGCTTCTAAAAGATCCTCCAAAGGATGCTCTCTGTTTCAATTTTGATCTCTAGAATTCTCCTATCAGAAGTATGAGTAGCCCTTGAAAACAACAGATTTCTTTTTTTTGGTAAGAGAAATGGTAGCCCAGGCTGATTGTGACTTGTGTGGGAAATGTTTTTTAGAAGAGACTGTTCAAAATGTAGATGAGATCTGAAATTCTTAAATACTTAAATGTTCATGAGGTCATATATTAAGAACATAAGGTGATAGGCTATTTCAACCCAGAGAACGAAGCCTGCCATAGGTTGGTTGCACTGCCACCAGACGGTAGTGATTGTTTGGTGGGCATCTCCAGATAAGTTCTGCTAGAGGGAACGGTAATGCCAAATGGCTGTACTGTTCAGATTAACGTCTTAAATGCTGCTATATGGATCCTGAACCTCTAAAGAGCATAGAAAATGAAGAAATCAGATGAAACAGTGATATCCTCTTCTTCTGTGAAGTGCAGAGATTAACAAGATATTTGCATATCCAAGTGTGAAGTGTCAGATGTTTTAACTACCTTGTCATTTACCTGTCCGTAGTGATAATGTATTGTTAGTGCTACACTCTTTGCTTAGTTTTGATCATTCCTCAACAGACCAAAAAAATCAACAACAAAAAGATAAGGATTTGGTAGAAGGACAAAAATAGAAAGATAATTTGAAAGCAGCACCTTTTTTTTTTTTTAATGGTAGCCAGATCCCCTCTGTTAAAAGAAACTTCTTTGGTCTGGAATGTTAGGTTCCAAGGATTCTGGATTTAAGGATTGCAAGTTCCTTTTTTTTTAAGCCAAGTGTAATTCTTTATTAAAATATTAATAAACCTTTTGTTAAAAAAAATAAATAGTTGTAAAACTATTGACCATTTTAAAGATTAAAAACTTAGATGTAATTTGCTTTTTTATTTTTTAGGTATAATTTAACTTTTCTTTACATAGTGTCAGAGAAACTCTTGGCTTTTTTCTACTATATACTTATGGTATTTGTCATACGCATGCAGGCTTGGCAATTAGTGGAATCTACTTTCCTGTTCTCTTGGACCCTTTTCTGCCATGGAGTGTCTTCTTCAGAACAGCTAATTGTGCAGGACAGGGACAGAACAATGGTGTTTCTCCTCTTGGCATTCTTTCTGAGAGCTGCTTTTCTCTGCCTTCAGAGTTTAGCCACTGAAAGATACATTATGTCAGAAGAGGTACAACCCTAGATTTACATCCCTGCTGCCACATAACCAATCTCATAGGAGTTGTTTCTACCTTTCCCTTGAAAAAGAGGGAAACTTCCCTTTCTGGCTGCCATTAGGAAGTTCTGAGAATTGATTATATTTGTATATGTATTGGTAAGGTCTGTAGCTCGAAGGCTGGGTTGAGTTAAGAAGTATTTTAGTTGCTTAGAGACGCCCTGTCATAGTAAAACATTTACATGTAGAATGTACTACAGTTCCTTGATTCTTATGTGACAACAATTTTAATTATGCCTCATTGGTTGAATGATTATTTTTCTTTCAGGGAATAGGGTAGAGCCACTGTCATATTAAGTGAACACATTGATTATATGGTACATCCTGATTTCAGAAATATTAAAAACAAGGGAAAAAGGTATAAACTTAAAATTGAGGAAATATGTACATTTCCCCTATACAAAAATGCCTACATATATGTTTCAAATGTTTCAAATGAGAAATTCTTAAGAAGGTTTGCTGAATTGCTGTGTGATGGGAACTTTTAATAAGTGTCATCGTGCACACTTGTCACTGGATCAGACCAGAGTATATCTCTTTAAAATAAGTGTATTAGTCAGCCAAAGGAATGCTGATGCAAAGTACCAGAATTCTGTTGGCTTTTATAAAGGGTATTTATTTGGGGTAGAAGCTTACAGTCGCATGGCCCTAAAGAGTCCAACTTAAAGTACCGTAAGAGTTACTTTCTCACCCAAAGTCATTTGCCATGTATTGAAGCAGAATGGTGGGCAATGTCTGCCACGGTTCAGCCTTTCTCTTCCTCTTAAGGCTCTGTGGGCCCAGCTTCTTCTGATCTCAGCTGTAGGCTAGAGGGCTCGTCTCTTTCCCAGGCTTGGTTGCTCAGGACTCTGGTCTCTGCAGCTGCAAACTATCAGGTGAATGGCTCGGCTCGTGTCCTTTTTCTGTCTTATGTCCACCCACCATGGGAGCGGGGACTCAACGTCCTACTGACATGGCTGAATCAAAGCCCCAATCTTAATTTAATCAAGTGAAGGTGAAACCTCTGAATCTAATATGCCCAGAGGAACAGACCAGTTACAAACATAATCCAATATCTATTTTTGGAATTCATAAATATCAAACTGCCACAATAAGGAAGCAAATATAATTGAAACTTATCCCTAAAGGAAGAAAATATTTCCTTGCCTCCCATTGAAATCAGGTTGAATACCTAATTTATCAGTATGTGCTCTAAAAGTACAGAATAATGTGTGATTTTTTTTTTTAATAGAGTGATGTTTAGTGTCTAAAACAATTGATTTATATGGCTTTTCAGCTTTATTTGGTATCTGTCTTTCTGATGCAGTGTATATTCCTTGATTACTGCTCAGAATATAGCCATAACTTTATTTTTAGAAACCTCCCATTAGCCTTGTAGTTTAAGGTGGGGATCTTTGAAGAGGATAATCCCTTGTTGAAAAGCAAATCTCATTCTGTTGCTGTAATGATGGTGTGACACTAGCCACATAATGCTTTAAAGGGATTTTCCTTGGATGGCAAAGATATTTTTCAGTTAGAAATTAGTTCATTCTATAATCTTTCTCTTGGGGCAGGGGAGGGGAACCACTTTTCTTAAGCTCTTTATTTTTCTTCTTTTATCTTTAAAGATCTTTTTGCTTTCCTTTCTTTAAACTTCACAAAGGGAATGTCATTGTTGAACATTTGGCCCCAGGAAAGAACGCTGTAAACCTACCAGTCTCTGGAGTTTTGCCTTGTAGTGATCAATGTCCTTTCAGGTTCCTTATATGATTTTTAAAAGTTTTGTTTGTCCTTTGTTTTGAGAGGGTCTTGAAAGCAGTTGAGTTCTAGGTTGTGTTAGGCTTTGGCTCAGTAGCCACTTCAAAGTAATTTTCCTTTTTTTTTTAACAGTTTCTCTTATGTTAGGAAATCAGAGCTGATTAAGAAAGCATGTTTTATTCTGACTTAAGACTTATTTGAGGACTCAAAAATATTTAATAATACATTTTATTTAACTCAGTATAGCCAGAATATTACCATTTCCTCATGTGGCTAGGGACTGCCTTATTGGCATTGCAGCTTTACAAATTAATATTTTGAATGGATTGTTTTCTTTAAGAAATTGTGTAGAATTGGTGTTTGGTTTTCTTCTAAATATCTGGTAGAATTTACTAGTAAAACCATCTGGGCCTGAAGGGTTTGTTTTCAGAAGGCTTTTATTTAGAAATTCAATTTATTTTTATAGCTATAGGTCTTTTCAGGTTTATCTTGAATTACTTTGGGTAATTTCAAGGAATTGGTCCATTTCATCTAAGTTGTTGAATTTATATGCATAAAATTGTTTGTAGTATTCCCTTATTATCCATTCAGTGTTTTCTAGGTCAGTAGTGAGATCTTCTCTTTCATTTTTGATATTGGTAATTTGTGTCCTCTTTTTTCTTGATAGGTTTCTCAATTTTATTGATCTTTTCCAAGAGCCAGCTTTTGCTTTCATTGATTTTTCTTTATTTCTCTGTTTTCAATTTCATGGATTTCTGCTCTTATTTTATTATTTCCTTCCTTCTGCTTGCTTTGGGTTTATTTTTTTCCTAGTTTCTCTAGTTTTCTAGTTTTCTCCCTAACTTTCTTTTCTAGTATTTTGCAATACTGTATTTTCATTTTTATTCAGTTCAAAATATTTTCTAACTTCCCTTGAGACTTCCTATTTAACCTAGGGCTTATATACAAATATGTTGTTTAATTTCCAAATGTTAGGGAATTTTCCTTTTGTTTTGTTTAATGGTTTCTAGTTTAATTCCATCAAGGTTCAGAGAAAATACTTGGTATGTTTCAGTTCTTTAAAATTTGTTAAGGTGGTTTTTTATGACCTAGGAGAGTCAAGAATGACTATATTCATTCTTGGCGAATGTCCTATGCATACTTCAAAAGAATGTATATTCTGCTTTTTTGGGGTAGAGTATTCTATAAATGTGAGTTAGATCCAGTTGGTTGATGGTGGTGTTGAGTTCCTCTAAATCCTGTAAGTTGTCAGTTTTTGCTTCCTGTTTTTTGAAACTCTGTTGGTAATCACATTTAAGATTATATCTTTTATGTGAATAACCCATTTATCATTTTGTAATGTCCCTCTTTATCCCTCACAACTTCTTTGTTCTGAATCTGTCTTGTCTAATATTTGTATAGCCACTCTAGCTTTCTCTAAAAAAAATTTTTGGTAAATATTAAATTTACCTTTTTAACTATTTTTAAGGGTACAGCCAGTGGCATTAATTATATTTACAGTGTTGTGCTGTCATCAACACCATTTGTTACCAAACTTTTCATCACCGAAAACAGGAATTCTGTACCCATTAAGTAATAATTCCCCATTCCCATTCCCCTCAAGCCCTTGTAGATATTTGATGTAAAACAAATCATACATTATTTGTCCTTTTGTGTCTGGCTTATTTCATTTAGCATAATGTTTTCAAGGCTCAGCCATATTGTAGTGTGAGTAAACATTTCATTCCTGTTTATGGTGGAATAATATTCCACTGTATCTATATACTACATTTTGTTTATCCTTTCATTTGTTGTTGGACACTTGGATTGTTTCCAGGTTTTGGATATTGTGAATAATGCCGGTGTGAACATTAGTATGCAAATGTCTGAGTTCCTACTTTCATTTCTTTTGGGGTATAAACCTAGAAGTCTAGCGTTCTTCTTTTTTTCATATTTAAAAAAAAAATATTGTGGTAACATATACACAGCATAACATTTCCAGTTTTAATCACTTTCAAGTATACAATACAGTGGTGTCAATTATATTCACAGTGTTGTGCTACCATCACCACCATTCATTACCAAAACTTTTCTATCACCCCAGACAGAAACTCTGTACTCATTAATCACTTTCTTTTTTAATTATGTTAAGACCATTTACACTTAATATAATTATTGGTGTTTGAATTTAATTCTGTAATTTCTATCATCTGTTTTCTGTTGTTCCTTTAGTTGAGGTCTTTTAAATCAATTGCATTACTAAACTTATTAGTTATTTGCGATTAAATTCTTTTAAAGATGTACTTGTTATAGACAATATAGAAAGTATAAAGAACAGACAAAAATATTTATTTTACCACTTAGAAATGCATAAATTATGTTTATATCTATCTAGTTTTTTGTATTCACATATTTTTAAAAATGTTTCTCAAATTTGGTATTTTGCTACCTGTATCATATAATTACTTTTTTCCCCCATCATTAAATACTTTCAGGAATACTGCTACTGGATTATTACTAATCAAAATATTGCAGATAACTTTTAAGGTAAAATCCATCTAAAATAAAAGTAACTGTTTTAACGTGTACAATTCAGTGACACTTAATACATTTATGGCATTGTACAACCATCAACTCTATCTAGTTCCTTTTGGAACTAGATAGACACTACATTTTCTTGACACCAAAAGGAAACCCTATACTCATTAAGCAGTCACTTCCATTTCTCCCTACTCCCAGTTTCTAGTAACCACTCATCTGTTTACTGTCTAAGATGGATAATTCTTTTTGTTGGGATGGAGCAAGGCATATAAGTAGTGAGCAAATAATAAAATGTAATAACCAACTCAAAAACAGAATTTGGGCTGCTCTCTTAAGAATGAACGACCATAACTTATTTGACTCATTTATGTTTAAATTCTTAAAAGTTCTTTTTTGTTAAGGAAAATGGATGAAAGCATGGGCTCTAAAATTAGACCACCTGGGTTTGCATTCCAGGTCAACAAAGTAAGAGCTGTATGACTTTTGGTAAATTTTTTTTACCACCCAATGAATTGGTTTCTTCATCTGCAAAATAAGAAAAACAGTACCTACTTCATAGGGTTAATTTTTTTTTTTTTTTTAATTAGAGAAGTTGTAGGTTTTGAGAAAAATCATGCAGATAATAGTTCTCATACTCTTACCCCCCATTATTAACACCTTGCATTAATTGTGGTACCCCTGTTACAATTGATGAAAGAATATTATAATTATACTGTTAACTGTATAGCCCATAGCTTACATTAAGGTTCACTATATTATACAGTCCTATGTTAGTGTTGGTGTGGTTTTTTGTTGTGTGTGTTTTTTTTTTTTCTTTTTTCTTTTTTTACTTTTTATTCCAGTAACACATATGCAATCTAAAAATTTCCCCTTTAACCACATTCAAATGTATAATTCAGTGCTGTTAATTATATTCACAATGTTGTGCTACCATCACTACCATCTATTACCAAAACTTTTCCATCATCCCAAACATAAACTCTGTACCAATTAAGCATTAACTCTGATGTACCAATTAAGCGTTAGAGTAGTTAATGGGTGTAAAGCTTTTAGAACAGTGCCTGGTGATAAGTGTTAGGTGCTGCTGTTATTATTTACATTATTATTATTGCTATTAAAAGGTATGGCTATATTGGGAAACCTTGTTCAGTAATCTGCACTCAACTGTGAATTGTTTTATATGAACTTTGCTTGGTAAAGAACCTAAAGGTTTTTCCATCTCACATATTTCAATGTTTTTTTGGGAATCATGGTTTGGGACCGTGAGGGTAGAGTCAGAGGTTCCAGGTCATAAAACCAAAAAGGTGCAGAACACTTGTATGGAGTAACTGGGGCAGAAGAATATACAACTTAATACCAACATCATATTGAAGCCAATGTGAAAGGGCAAGGGGCTGAGTCCTGAAAAGATCCTAGTACATTAATGAGTGAGAGTTGATAAGTAAAAATAAATTGCATAGTACCCATGATTGCTAATTAAAATGTCTAAAATCTTGTGGAGTTGTTTTTTTTTTTTACAGGGACATCTTTACTATTGTATATTTTTTAATGAAAAACTATTCAGCTTTTCATATATTCATTTTTAGATCTTAGTCTTGCACTAGCAAGACTAAGCCAGTTTCCCAACACAATTCTCTTACTTTGGGAGTTTTAAGAACATACTCTGTGGGGAGTTAATATAATTATTAATGCCTATGCCATTCTTGATTTAAGAAAATAAGGGGAGTGACCTTTTTAGTAAAACACATGCTGTCATAATACGAACAATAAACATGTCTTGAACAGCTCAGTGCCTTTAAGTCTTTTTATTTTCTAGGAGTTTTATTTTTATTAATGAAAGATCTTCATTATGGTCTGTTTTCTTAAACTAAATTTGTTTGAATTTTGGTTAAAATATAAGAAATGAGTAGCAGTCATGTTCTCATGCTTGCAGGTATTGGCCTCTTGAAGGCCCAAAGAGGTTGTTGGATTTTGAAGTTACTGATGGGAGGGAAGTCAACATATACTAGAAGAGAGGAAGGGTAAGGCTGCAAAGTTGGAATTGCCCTGTGGAGTATGCATGCTTGATTGTCAGTCAACAGTAGCTGATCATGATTTATGGTTAAGGCACAATATTAAGATATGAGGCATAAAAATAAATTGAAAGTAAAATGCTTCTCAAATAAGAAAAAATAATGAACATTAGGATATAATAAACTTCTAGATGAAATAGTCTGGAAGGGCTTTCTCAAATGTGCAGTATTTTAACTGAATAGATTTGGATTGGTGATAGGGTGAACGTATCACATTTCCAGATTGAAACAAGGTGGGGAAAAGCATACCAGTTTGGTTGAGTATGACGAATGCAGTTTGGTATAAGTGAGGCTTCTGTGTGGGGAAGACGGGGAGATAGACTGGAGGTGACAGTACTCTTTTAGGAAAAGTTATACCCACTGATCACTTGGAAGAGAAATGAGAAGCAGGCTATCATGGTCCAAAATATACACCTTTAGTGTAGCTGACTAAGAGAGAATCAGTATGCTCTTGCATCATATGTGAGGGGGTGGTGAGGTTGACTTTGTTTTGTAGGGATGAAGAAGTCCTAATGGCCAAAAGGGAGCCATAAGAATCCCTGTGTGAGATGTTTCTAGACCTGCTTCAGTTTAGGATTAAGTCATGCCTCAAAGTGTTAAGACCCTGTGGTTGGAATGGAATGGAAGGGATGCTTGGGAAAGTTATATAAGACCAGAGAAGTGAAGAAGAAATGGAGGAAAAAAGGGAGAAACATTTGGGAATTTTGCTTTGTCAGTGTCTTTCACTCTGAATCTGTGAATTTGATGACTAAGGGCTAATGTAGTTTTCTTTGGGGAGAATGTTGAGGGGGAGGAGTTTGTTGTTTGTTTGTTTGTTTTCTTCATTTCATTTTGTTAGTTTTTGCATTGGTCCAGCTATGATTGTGATGTTGACTGGAAGCACTTTCTTTGAAGCTGGGTACAAAGCCCATCTTCTTTTAGGAAAGGGGGAGAGCTAAATTAACATAGTGTGTTATCAAGAGTTCTCTGGATGCAAAGCTGTCACTAAGGCCATTACTCTCAATAATGCTGTTTTATACTTTTTGTCCATAATTACATAAAAGATAGGATTTGAGTTTTTAGAAAAGACAGAGGTGGCTTATTACACTTTTAAGTGTTCAAAACAAACATGTTAGCTCTGTAGAAAGATATCAGAGGTCTAAGTTAAACATCATAGAAGCATGTGTACTAAGAGTAGTGGCTTTTTTTTTTTCCTCTCCATTTCTCCCTTATTATTGATTTCTAGCTTCATTCTTTTGTGTTTTGCTTACTGAGATTTGTTTTGTGACTTAATTTATGGTCTTTACCGTAGAATGATCCATGTGCACTCAAGAAGAATGTGTATTTTGCTGCTGTTGGGCAGAGTGTTCTATATATGTCTGTTAGGTCTAGCTGGTTTAGAGTATCATTCAAGTCACCTGTTATCGATCTTCTGTCTACATGTTCTATCCATCATTGAAAGTATTATATTGAAATCTCCTATGTTAATATAGAACTGCCTATTTCTCCTGTCCTGTCAGTATTTGCTTCATATATTTTAGGACTCTGCCATTAGCTGCATATATATTTATAATTATGTCTTGTTGAATTGACCTCTTTATCAATATACAGTAGACTGTCTTTGTCTCTCCTAATAGTTTTTGATTTAAAGTCTGTTTTATCTGATGTTAGTATAGCTACCCCAGATATCTTTAGTTACTATTTGCACGGAATATATTTTTTTCTCATTCTTTTACTCTCAGCCTACTTGAGTGTTTGAATTTA
Organism: Cabassous unicinctus; assembly: GCA_029593785.1. NCBI lineage: Eukaryota > Metazoa > Chordata > Mammalia > Cingulata > Chlamyphoridae > Cabassous > Cabassous unicinctus. The sequence goes on along the minus strand of JAQZBX010048232.1, from coordinate 7,863 downwards.
AGGTGAGTCTCTTGTGAGCAGCATATAGTTGGGTCATGCTTTTTTCATCTATTCTGCTAGTGTCTAAGTTGAATCCACTCACATTTAAAGTAACTACTGATAATGCAGGACTTTTTTCTGCCGTTTTGTTATTTAGTCTTTGTAAGTCTTATACCCTTTTTGACCCTCAGTTCTTCTATTAATGCCTACTTCCTATTTATTTATTTGTATTGTACCATTTTGAGTCTTTTCTCATTTCTTTCTGATGTATTTTTCATGTATTTTCTTTGTGGTTACCGCGGGACTAAAATCTGTAACAGTCACATTTGATTTGATAACAACTTATCCTCAGTAGCCTACACATTTACTGTTCCTATACCCCTATGTCTCCCCACCTTTTTTTGTACTTGTTACAAATTATATTTCTTGTATACTATATGTCCAAAGCAGTTGATTTATAATTACTTTTTATACATTTGCATTTTAGCACCTGTACAAAGTAAGAATTGGAATTACATAAAAAAATACAATACAGCAGTACCGGCATTTATAGTTACCCATATGGTTACCTTTTCTGGAGGTCTTTATTTCTTTTTGCTGCTTTCATCTGCTGTCTAATGTCCTTTTCTTTAAGTCTGAAGAACTTTAGCATTGCTTGTAGGGCAGGTTTAGTGATCATGAACTCCCTCATCTTGTTTATCTGAGAATGTCTTAAACTCTCCCTCATTTTTGAAAGAAAGTCTTGCCAGATATAAAATTCTTGATTGACAGTTGTTTTCTTTCTACTGTTTTCAATATTTTGTACCACTGCCTTCTTGCCTCCATGGTTTCTCATGAGAAATCGGCATTTAATCTTACTGAGATTCCCTGTACATAACTTGTTGCACTTTTCTTACAGCTTTCAGAACTCTTCCTGTCCTTGGCATTGGACAATTTCATTACTCTGTGTCTGGGCGTGATTCTCTTTGAGTTTATCCTTTTTGGGGTTCATTGGACTTCTTGAATGTGCATATCTATGATGTCTTTTGTTAAATGTGGTAAGTTTCCTACCTTTATTTCTTTGTATCTGCCCCTTTCTTTCTTCTTCTGGGACTCCAATAATTTGTATATTGGTATGCTTGATTTTGTCCCACAGATCTCTTAGGTTCTGTTCATTCTTATTCTTTTTTTTTTCCCCCCTGCTCCTTAGCCTGAATCATTTCACTTGTCTTGTCTTCAAGATCACTGATTTTTCAGCCACCTCTAATGTGCTGTTGAAGCCATGTAGGGAATTTTTCATTTCATTGTGTTCATTGACTTCAGTATTTCTGTTTAGTTCCTGTTGAGAATCTCAAAGAGATTCACTTATTGTTCATTCATTGTCTTCCTCATATCCTTTGTTTTGGTAGAGGGACTGATTCCTGGAACTTCCTACTCACCATCTTCCCATTATCCTCCATCTGTTTCTTTATTTCTTCATCTTTATGTATGTTGTTCTAAGCATGAGTTCATATTTCCGTTCCTAACTTTAATCTCCTACACAGGATTCAATTCTATTCTTTTCTTGCTTGTCTGTGATTTCTTTCTCTGATAGTGACCTTACTCTAACCATTCATCATACATTTTTACTAATTTTCTCAAGTCTAGTATATATGTACAGGAGTTTTAAAATTGTTAATGCATATTCCCAGAAGAATCAAATTTACCAACTGGAATATTGTATTGATTTTTAACTATTCTACTTTAGTGGACAAATTGTGGGTGCTTGCTTTTGTTTAGTCATGATACAATTTGACCTGTGTTGCCAGCTTTTAGATATATGCAGGTGTGTTGTTGTTTTAAACACTTTTGTCAAAATCCAAAATGTCTTTGTGTGGCAGTATAATTCATTAAGATTATGGACTTGGGTTCCAAATAAAATATTTTCCTTTTTCTCTATCCTTCTGATAAGTCTAAACTTAAGAAATAAAAATATTATGTTCTCTTTTTGGTAATTTATTATACATTTCTGTGAAAGGAAGTTTATATATGTATATATTTTTATGGGCATTTTTAAAATTCCCTCCCCCCCTTGTTGTTTATGCTCGCTGTCTGCTCTCTGTGTCCATTCGCTGTGTGTTCTTTCTGTGACTGCTTGTCTTTTCTTCTCGTCTTTCTCTGTAGGAGGCACTGGGAATCGATCCTGGGACCTCTGTGGGACCTCTGTGTCTCCCTTTGTTGCGTCATCTTGTTGCGTCAGCTCTCTGTGGTGCGCAGGCCGTCAGCTCTCCGGGGGCATGGGCCATCAGCTCTCTGCAGGGTGCGGGCCTGCTTGCCTTCACCAGGAGGCCCTAGGAATTAAACCTGGGGCCTCCCATATGGTAGATGGGAGCCCAATCACTTAAGCCACATCCACTTCCCAGGAAGTTTATATTTTAATAATAAAGTTTTTATCATCTGGAAAAGGGATGAATTGAATGAGTTAATCTTTACAGTACCTTCTAGCTCCAAGATTGTGGCTCAGGTGCTTCTAAAAAAATCATAGTAATTCTGCCCTGATGAAGATGGCAGAGTGAGATGCTAAAGGGCTCTCTCCACCCACAGAAGCTTTAAACAGCGAGCAAGAACTGGCAGAAACATCTTTCTCAAAGTTCCAGAAAACAAATCAAGGGCTGCAGTAATAGGGTGAGTGCTGAATCAAGAAAAAGGCTACTTAAAAGTGGTAGGATTTTGTGGCACCCTTGCTGGCCCCTCCCCAACCTATCACCAGCTTGGCACAGAGCAGGCCTGCTCTCCCAGTATAGATCCCTGGTCAGGTACCAGAGGTAGCAGAGTACCCTCCTTTGCCTAGAAACCATCAATGGGAAGAACCAGACCTCTAGGACACACCAGATAAAGACTTTTAAAAATGGTCCTGAATGTACTCAGAGTTGAAGGAAAACATGGACAAATAACTAAAGGAAATCAGAAAAATGATACATGAACACAAAGAGAATATCAATAGAGCAATGGAAGTTATGAAAAGGAGCCAAACAGAGTTGAAGACCACAGTAACAGAAATGAAAAATTCCCTAGAGAGGTTCAACAAGCAAACTGACCTGACAGAAGAAAGAATGAGTGAACTTGACGATAAGACAATTGAAATCATCCAGTCTGGTGAGCAGAAAGAATGAAGAAAAGTGAACAGAGCCTGAAGCGTACCAATATACACATTGTGGGAGTCCCAGAAAGAGAAGGAAGAGAGAAAGGGGCAGAGAGACTATTCAAAGAAATAATGGCTGAAAACTTCCCAGATTTAATGAAAGACATGACTGTACACATCCAAAGTGCTCAATGAACTCCAGGATAAACCCAAAGAGACTCACATCATGCCATGTTGTAATCAAACTGTTGAGTGCCAAGATAAAGAGAATTCTAAAAGCTGCCAGAGAGAAGCAGTGTGTCAGGTGCAAGGGAGCCTCAAATAAGCTTCATCATTGAAATCCATGGAGGCAAGAAGGCAGTGGGGATGATATATTTAAAGTGCTGGAAGCAAAACTTGTTACCCAGGAATTCTATATCCAACAAAACTGTCTTTCCAACATGAGAGAGAGATTCTAAGATATAAATTGAAGGAGTTCCTCACCACTAGACCAGCCCAGTAGGAGATGCTAAAGAGAGTTCTGCAGGTTGAAAGAAGATTAGTTGATAGATCAAAACCTCATGAAGAAATAAAGATCTCTGGTAGGAGTAATGACATAGGTAAATAAAAATGCCAGCAATACTGTATTTTAGGTTTGTAACTCCACTTTTTACTTCCTGCAGTGTCTGAAAGGCAAATGCATGAAATGTAGTAAATCAGTGGTTTTGAATTCATAGTGTATAAACATAATTTGTGACAAGAACTACATAAAGATGGGGGTTTGGAGGGTATGGGAACATTGTGTATACTACTGAAGTTGGGTTGGTATCAAAGCAACTGGAATTGCTTAAATGTTAAATTTAAGCCCTATAGTAACTACAAAGAAAATATGAGAGAATATGCAAACTACTAGAGACACAAGTTGAAATACAGGTTGCCATGGGTAGAGATGGGTGTGGGAAGTTGGTGCTTATTGGGTTTCTCTTTGGGGAGATGGGAGGGTTTTGGTGGTAGAAGGTGGTGAGGGTATCACAGTATTATGAATGTGGTTAATACCATTGAATGGCATGCTGAGGAGCAGTTAAGGTCAGAAGGCTTGTGCTATATATATGGTCCCATAATTAAAAAAGAAAAAGAAGGAGTGAGCACCTAAAGAGACACTGGCAATTAAATGCAATACATGATCCTGGAGGGGATCTAACAAGGGAGGAGAAAAGGCTCATGGGAACATTGTTGAGAGACATAAAAAGATTGGAGTGTGGAATGTGGGCTTTATATCAGTATTGGGTTTCTTGAGCTTGATAGCTGCATTTGGGATGATTATATGCTGAGTGTCCTTATTCTTGGCAAATGTATATGGCAGTAATACGTGTTTGGGGAGCATGATTGTATGTCAGCTGCACTCAAGTGTTTGGAGAGTGGATTGATAGACAATGGATGGCTGGAGTGATAGGGCACATAAGGCAAGGTGTTAAAATGTGGTGGATCTGGGTATCTGTGTGGGTAGGAGTGTGTTGAAGTTCTCTATATGCAGTTTGTATTATTTTTGCAGCTGTCCTGTGGGTTGGAAAGTATTTCAAAACAAAAAGTTTAGGAAAAAAAAAATCGCCTTAAGGTCAAACATGGTAAAGGCAGTTTCTCCATTTGCTTACTAAGTCCTGATTGTGTGAGGTTGGCACTTGATTCTGCTTCACTACTTTTCTGGGACATTCTGTTGGCCCAAAGATCATATAAGTGCCAAAGATCATACATCTGTGGGCAAGATACTGTGACCTGGAAAATGGGACTTACTTAACTATAGCTTTAATTCCTTGGGTATTTGGTCCCAAGTTCCTTTTGAGAAGAAACAGGTGTGAGTTTTAAAAGGCACATTAAGGGGAGTGGATGTAGCTCAGTGGACTGAGTGCCTGCTTCCCATGTACCTGGTACCTCCTAAAATTTTTTAAAAAAAGAACAAAAACAATAAAACATGGTCATCTAGTCTGCTTCTAACTTGAAGTCTGGCCTTGGTCCCATCACTTATACCTCCAGGTCTCAAATCCTTTATCTAGAAAGTAAATTACTTGTATTAGATGATCCCTAAGATTCCTACCAGCTGTGGTTTTATCTTCACAATGCTAAAATATCTGGCTTGCAGTTAGTTCTTATCTCAGTAATCAAGGCATCCTGGCAAGAATTGGAAATGGTCATTCCCTGTGGGGCAAGCATATTGGGCCCATCTTTCCCATCTTTTTTATCTGTTTGATTTTTTAAAAATTAACATGCAGGGAATGATCACATCCTGGAATATGAGATTTAGATGGCTGAGATTATGCCATATAGAGGCATGTTTTACTCCTCATAATGACTCGTCATGGTATTAACTTTGGAGGATCAGAAGTGGAGTGTTTCTGATTGGTGTTTATAAATCAGTGGCTTCTTAAATGGCCTTCCTTTCACAGCTACTGTGTCTACACAGTGGGAGTCAGTAGCCAAGGCAAAGTGAGTGAGATGGCTTAAGGATGATAAGACCCTGTGAGTTATTTTAAAGAAGCTTTGGTTCTCAAAGTCCGTGAACCAGGAAAAAAATTGTCATTAATCTCATTTACTGATAACAGTTTTCAAAATGCTTTCCTTTCTCCTAAGCATTTCGTTCTGAGATAAGAGAATGAAGACTATGACTTGCAACTGAATCTGGTAAACATATGTAATTACAAAAGGATTTTAGAAAACAGATGGGTAGAAGATGAGAAGTAGGAATTAATGTGCTTTAAAAACAGGGTATATCTGTTTGGGAAAAACAGTAGAGTGAAAGAATACTGTCTTTGGTTGGAAAACTAGGAGAGGAAAGCATGGAATGAGCCTCCCTTAGGCTGCCTGCCATTGGATGGTTCCTTAAGGTCCACATCCTATAGGCATTGCTTTACATGATTGACTTGGAGCCTTGAACACAAGTCCTCTGACCCACCATTGCTGGCACTGTCCCAGATTTTAAAATTAAGTGGTATGCTGTATGATCTGGCTTATGATGTCGAAATCAACAAGTTGAACTTTTATGGTGCTAGTTAACATGAGGATTTACATTTTCTTTAATTATAAGTGTGTCTGGAATCGATGCTCATTCCATTGAGTCATGCTACTACTGCTAGTGGTTGTAGCCCTGCCTTAGAAGTGGAAGGAGGTGCTGACTCTAAAGTGAACAGTAGATGTCACTGCATCTCCACTTACTGGGCTCTGGCTCATAGCTGTTTGAATACAACCAGTTCTTAATATAGCTCCAAAAACACTAAACTTAAATTGAGTATTTATGGTCCCATGACATTCAAAGATCCATTTCTTTTAGATAAAGAATGCACATTAAAAATTGAGACTATACGAATCACTGTCCTGATTTTGTGATAACCAGGGGTAGGCTAAACATTCGCTATATTAGAAACCATGCTTGTGTCCCCAGACCTAGTTTTTCTCCCTAGGTCTTGTTTTTGGAATGCTGGTGATAAACTAAGCCTGATTTATTATATGACCATCCTGTATGGGAAAAGACTGTAACTTTGGGTATCTTTGGTCAACCTTAAGAGATATAGCAGGGGGACAGATACGGCTTGGGTGGTTGGGCGTCCGTCTCCCATATGGAGGGACCTGGCTTCAATCCCTGGGACCTCCTGGTAAAAATGAAAGAAAAAAAAAATATAGAAGGCATGTGGGCCACCAGGCCCCGTGTGTGGGTGGGCCACCAGACCCCGCGAGCCACGCAGCAAGATGACGACATAACAGGAGAGTGACACAAGAGAGAGTCAAGATGAGACGCACCGAAAAACCAGGAACTCAGGCGGCACAGGCAGTAGGACACCTCTCTCCCATATCGGAGGTTCCGAGGATCGAATCCCAGTGAAGACAGGAGGAGAAGAATGAGAAGAGAGGGCAGGAAATGGACACAGAGAGTTGCCCAGCGAATGGACACAGAAACAGCAAAAACGGGGGTGGGGGCTAAAAATGGATAAAAGTAAATAAATAAATCCTTAAAAAAATAATGTGTAGGGGAGGAAGATATGTACTATAGTTGGTGGTAATACTTTGACGATGCTCTTTCATGATTTGTTAACAAATGTTTCACAACAATGCAGGGTGTTTTTGGGGGGGTGATGTGTGGGAGCCCTGTATGATATTATGCATGTTTGTTTTGTAAGTCCACGATGTTTACTGAACACTTACAGTTAATGTATGTTCATGTATGAATGATATACTTCAATAAATTGTCTTTTAAAAAATGAGAATAAATGCAGCCTAAGTATGTTTTCCTCAATTTCCTTTGCTATCCTTGTTCTAGGTTTATAATTATCTATATTTCCAAGTAACTGATAAAATTTATTTGCCTTTTCCTGTCAACCTTTCAAGAGCTATTTAGGAGCCTGGACAATTTTTCATATTTGTTTTCAGCAGGGCTCATACATTTGAAAGCTTCTTGGCCTTTCTCTAACTTGCTTTTTGAAAAGCTTCTAGCAAGAAAGTAGATGACTCACTCTGTTCTCTGAAGTGAGGTGCTGAACATCAAAGGAAACTGACACTTTCTTTATTCTTCTCTTTGAACCCTTAGTTTTGGCAGTTGAGGAAATCAAGAACTGAATTATGACCAAAGTCCTGTGGTACATCTTAAAAAAAGCATTGCTTATGTTTTAGTGTAGATGGGTAGCGGGGTTTCCTTATACAACAGAAAAAGCAAAATTTATGTTAAATTGGATCATTTTAGAAATGGTGAGGCATACTAAATTCTTGGTATCTTTCAATCACATAGATCGTGAAATAGCAGGGTGATATATAGCCCAGTC
>JAQZBX010048231.1:0-20261 GCA_029593785.1 Cabassous unicinctus | reverse complement strand
GTGCATGACCATTTAATTATTAAACCATGACTAATTTTCTTGGTAAATCATTAATTTTCAGTTAGATTTTTTTTTTTTTTAACTTGAAAGTGGAGACTTGAGGTAGAAGAAAAGACCCAAATGAACAAGTGGCTTAGGGAGGATGAAGTAATCTGGAAGAAGGCCCAGAGGTGATGAATGTAGGAGAAGGTGTAGTGTTGGTAACCCACAATGAGCCAGGGAAGTAGTGATGGACATTGAGGATCTTAGCAAGTTCAGACTCTAGGATTCTTGGTGTAGAACCTGATTATGAAACTACAGGGCAGTTTTTACAGGTGGGCATGTGTTTAGTATGGACAGAGCCCAAAGCAAATTTATTTAGTCTTGTCTGAGCTGACTTTGCTCTTTATTTTTTTTCTAATTAGACTCTAATATCCAGTCACCTAGGTTCAAAATTATGGCATTATGTTTGAGTCAGTGCTTCCACAAGTCATTAAGTCAGATTGACATCACCTTCTAACTATTTCCCACTTTTCCATTTCCATTTCCTAGCCCCTTATTCCACTTCTCCATCTTCTGATAACTGTTTTACTATTGTAAATCTTTACTTGGCCATCCCCAAACTCTTTTTCTGTGCACTACTACCAAACTGTGCACAGATCTGGATTCTGTCTTGCCAAGACTAAGTTGTAGCCATTTTTCAGCCTAGCTCACTTTATGCATGAGGAAACTGAAGCCAGAGAGATTCACTTCCTTATTCAAGGTCACAGCAACAGGAGGCAAAGTAAGGCCTAGAAGTCGATCTCCTGATTTAGGTCAGTGCTTTTTCAATTACACTTTCCATACTTCTCAGAATGGCTCCAGGGCTTTTCACCTGTATTTCTAAGCTTACCTCTTCACACTTGTACTCTTTACTCCCCACCATGGATCATCCTGTCCAGACAGACTTATTTCCCAACTGTCCTGTGAATGTGTCTGCCTCACTCATTGCACCTAGTTGATGTACTCTCCTTTATTCTGTGCCCTTCCTAATCGTACTGCTTGTGCTTCCTAGTCATTCTAACACACAGATTCCTCCTTCCTCTGAACTCTGTCTGCATTCACTTTTGGTATCACGCATTAAAAAATAAGTTTACAAAGCACTTTATTTAGTTGTAGATTGCATGGGTGACTGTCTTGTTTTTCCAAGAAAACTATACATTCCCAGATGATACCCATGTTTTCTCTCTCATTTGTAGTCAGCTCAGTGCCTTATACAGCATAAATAATATATTGAATTAAATTAGTCTTAGTGTTCTTCTGCACTGTTTAAATTTTAAATCAACTAACATTTATTGAGGGCCTATTAGGAATTAAACAGGCAGATAGAAGGTGAGTTCAGCAAAATCTCTGCTCTCAGAAGCTCACACTTTAATGGGGAATTTAGGCAAGTGATTTGCTCTGAAGTAATATAAATACATGTGCAGGGAGTTTGGGGGTTACATGACTCCTACTATCAATCCAAAGATTAGAGGAGACTTGTTCTCTTGGTTGGTCTTGGTCTTGGCCTGTTTTTTTTCCATATGATGCTGTTGGTTCACATAGGGATTTTATCCAGGATACATGTTACATTAGTTCCATGCTCTAGCCAATTGTACACACTCAGATAACTAAAAACATTGCAGCCAAACCACATTTGAAATGTCTTTTGCTATAGCGTGGATTCAATTATTCTGGGTAAGTAACCTATTTGGTTTGATAGCCTATTGTATTTTCATTTGAAAAGTTCTCTGATCCAGAGCCAAGTAATTAAAAAATCTAATTTCAACCTGGTCTTTTTCATTTCAAACAAATATATCTTTAGCATATTGTAAACAATTTAAATTTTAGAATATTGACCCTTCAGAAACATGTTGTAACTTAATTATTATAAATTCCATTGCTTTGGCAATAGTTGCAAATGAAAACAAATCTCCTCCACATAATACTTTTCTAAAAAGAGAAGGAGTGAAAAGACTGGTTGACAAATTGCAATCACTCTGTCCTAGGGCACTTTAGCACATCATTCAGTCTCACTGGAATGTAAAGGAGCTTTGTCAGGGTTTAAAAATTGAGGACTTGGATTCCTACCCAGTTGCAATAACACAATGTAGCTTTGTTAGTTTTGATTCAAGTGCAACTGATCAAAAGGTTATTGAATATTCCTTCTATCTCTGCCAACTCTGAATGTCTTCTCCCTGACTGGAATATTTGGATCATGTTTTTGTTCATTAATGCTTATCTTACATTCCATTCATTATCATTATCTATCTTTCTCAGTAATTAGCTAATTATATTTCAAGATAATTAGCTTAGTGAAAGTGTGAGAAGTATGCAGTAAGAATCTAAGGGATGCTGTTATGACCTCTACAGGTTGATAAAGTAAAAAATAAGAAACACTTACAATATTAAGTATGTTCAAAGCATAGTGAGTGTTTTACTGAAATATCTCAAATAAGCTCTAGTTTCTTTTAGGGTTAAGTTTCTCTGTGGGAGTATATAATGGGCTGTTGGATGTTAGAGATATGGAATAGTTCTTTCAAGCCACTATGGACCCTGCAGCCATAATGCCTGTTGCTCCTTGTCCTATTTATGGATTTCTCGAACACAAAGTAATACTAAGAAATTTAGGGAAATGAAGTGAAATAATTTTAGATAAGTAAAGTAGCTTTACTAAAAGGGATGTAGCATTTCTCCATTTTAAGAAAAGAGAATATCTTATCTAGTGATTTGTTTGTTTATTATTTATTTATCTATAAGGATATATGTGTGCATGTACATAAGTTTTGAACATGGTACTTTGATAATCACCGTAGAAACAAAAAGAGTATATATCAGGGAGCAGATGTGGCTCAAATGGTTGGGCGTCCGTCTACCATATGGAGGGACCTGGGTTCGATCCCTGGAACCTCCCAGTAAAATAAAAATATAGAAGGCGTGCAGGCAGGCCAGGCCCTGCCGAGCCATGCAACAAGATGATGACGTAGCAGGAGTGAGACACAAGGGAGAGCCAAAATGAGACGAACTGAAAACCAGGAACTGAGGTAGCGCAGGTGGTAGAGTGCCTCTCTCCCACATTAGAGGTCCCCAGGATTGAATCCTGGTGAAGACTGGAGGAGAAGGATGAGAAGAGAGGGCAAGAAACAGACACAGAGAATCGCCCAGTGAATGGACACAAACAGCAAACGGGGTGGGGTGTCGGGGAAGGGATTAAAATAAATAAAAAGTAAATAAATAAAATAAATCTTAAAAAAAAAAAGAGTATATCAGGTATGCTCTCTATCCTGAAGGAGGTTATTATTTCCTTAATGGCAGTCATGAGAATGCACCTTTCATTCCCCCAACTCTAGGGAATGTTATTGACCAGGGACCTCAGTTGCCATGCTCTGAAGTTCCTCGCTGCCACATTGGCACTGTGTCCACACTTCCCACAGCTGCTCCCAGCCAATAATGAATGAGCGTGCAGGGATGCTGAGGCAGACAGTTTCCTGGAAGACATGGAACTTCTCTGAAAGCTGACTTTGGCCAAAAGACTTCTCTATAGCCTTGACAAACCTTCCTTAGACTGCATGGTAGTATAGGATGTTTCTGCTCAATCTTCCTTCCTGCTCTCCTTCATTCTAGATCAGATTGCATTGCAGTTGTATGGCTCTCCCAGCCTTCTCCAGCTTGTGGCCCCTTTTCTCTCCAAGGTGTTTCCCTTAATAAATTCCTTGCATATTTATTCTCCTCTTGGCATCTTATTCTCTGAGAGCCCAGACTAAAACACTGGATGATCAAATCAGATTCATAAAAAGAATTAAAAACAATTTTAACAGGAAGTACAAAATAAGAGGCAACAAACAATACGTTAAAGAGGTCACAGAAATGGCATATTGTTAGGTAAATGGAGGCTGATATAGAAATTAGAATGTATGATATGTTCTGAGCAAAAGCAAGTATTCTAATAGAGTGGAGTACAGAAGAAATAAAAGATGTGTTTGAGAGGTTTTTGAATCAGAATATAGAAGACCTTGAATATCACGCTGAAGAATTAAGCTTTTTCCTTTTTCTTCTCCTGAAAACATGGCAGCAGAGTCTTCAAGGAAAGGCTTTCTCACGCAGGCTCTTAGTATGCAGCAAGACTAGTGTCTGATATAGTTCAGTAGCCCAAGGAGAACACTATGAAGAGAACCCTATTATTGGGGATTTGTGATCTTAGTCCCTTGTGGTTTCTTAGTGCACTAAAGTATACCACATGTGCGTATAACAAAGACTGCTTTAGAACCTAAAGCCTTGGTTCTGTAACAAGAATAGGCTAACTGACTTCTTCTGTCCCTCCTTCTTTCTAGAAACTGAGTTGTTTACAATTACAGTGTATAGGCCAGGGCTGCAATAGATTTTGCTTGGCAACCCAGTATAGGTTTTGTTTAGTGACAACAATGCCTTACAAAACAAGACAAAACACCACACAAATTTCAGATCCAAATCTGAATTTATGGCTGTTCTCAAATAATCAGTTAATTTGACAAGATTTTCATCCTGCATGGCCCTGAAGCTGAAGTTGAGTAGCAACTACTCTGTTTAGGTAGGGCAAGGGTTCTTCAGTATGCCACAATCTCCACTCTACCCTATTGTATAACATTTGCCCAGGCCATTCATTTATAGGCTTGCCTAGGGTTTGTAGCCTTTGAGTCTGTGTCCCCTCTCTAAATCTACATTTAAACCTTTGCTTTTTTATGTCTTGCTACACTAGTATCAAAATTTCTACTGGATCAACCACATTGGCAGCATGTTTTTGCTCTCAGAAAATAGCTTTATGTATATGTAATAAAGCAACTGAAATACACTGGCTCCCAGAGAATTTTGCTGTGAGATTCTTCTTGTCTGATCAAGACACATAAAGGATACCATTCTCTAGTATGCACCAATAGCATTAAATTAGTAACAGAGCTAACTGACCTTCCACACAACTAGCATTGAGACCAGTGTCTGCAGAGTGTTGCTTCTAGGAATAACACGAGTGCTCGCCCTCCTCTGAAGGTGATGAGGATGATCAGGGCTGTTTTGAGGACATGTGTAATGGAAAGGACTCTACAATAAATTATCAAGTTATATGAGGTTTAGTCTAGGTCATGAGAAACCTTGCATAATCTTCTTTCAAAGTCTCAAAAGCACTTATTGAATGTTCATGAGAGCTACCCATTTTGTGTCCCAGAGCATGAGGCTCACACTTGAGTTCCTTTACCCCATAGATTAGAAATAAGCAAACTTTTTCTGTAAAGGGCCTGATTCTAAATATTTTCAGTTTTGTGTGCCTTATAATCTCTGTTGTAACTACTCAACTCTGTTCTTCTGGTGTGCAAGCAGCCACAGTGCATAAATGAGAAATTTGGCTGTGTGCCAATAAAACATTATAAACACGGAACAGGTAGTGGGCAGGATTTGTTGTAGTTTTCTGGCTCTGCCATAAAGAAAAGGAAACACTTTCACACATCACAGTCTTCCAAGCAACAGCTTCTTAAGAATCTAGAGGTGTCAGAAGTCCAACCACCACTCCACATATTCCAGGTTTTCTCCCTTTCTGGAGAAATCATAGAAAAAATAGAATCCTCTGCATTTCTGTAATTTCCCATGATCTGCTTCCAAAAACTGTTTTTTTTTTCCTCTTACCCAACTAATTTTGCCCCTCTTGAGCCTCTGTAGGTTTTTTACCTCAACGAAAGCCTGGCTTTCCCTGTGGACACCACTGCTGCAGCCTGTGCAAGTGAGTAGAACATCCAGAATCTGGTCTCTCAGTTCACTGACCTTCTTACTTCCAAAGAACTCAGCTTCACTTCAGCCACCCATTCCCCCACTTACTTCTGGTCACCTCCTCTTTAATTTTAGGCCTGTTACTTCCAAATTTTACCTGAAATCTTGACAAGAATTTCAACTTGTTTATCTTATTCCATACCTGATTTCCACTTAGATGTCTAACAGAATCCAAACTTAATAGCACCAAAACAGAATTCATTTTTTCTGCAGCTAAACCACTTCCCTTTTAGTCATGTCACCTCAGAAAATGGCCCCACTTTACCCCCAGTTGCTTTAATCCCAAGCTTTCTTTCTTGTCTTTTTCATATCGCCCACATCCAAGCCATCAGCTAGTCTTGCCAACTCTGCTTCCAAAGCACATTCCTACTACCTCTCACCATCCCATTACCACCTCATAGACTAATCCACTTTTGTCTCTCTCCTTGATCACTGCAATGACTACTAACAAACTGGTTTCCCTAATTCTTACTGTTCATAGTCTACACGTAGCAACCAAAATGAACTTTTAAAGCATAAAGCAGATCACTCCTCCACTTTAATCTTCCTCCTCGGAAGAAAGCGCAAACTCCTTATCTTTGTCTATTAAGCTATACACAGTATGGCCTACCTTGCTTAGACTTCATTCTTGTCCTTTTTTTCCTTGCTCACTCCACCATAGCCTCATGAGTCTTCTTTGCATTCCAAGCTCATGCCCATCTTAGTGTATTTGTACTTTATGTATCATCTTTCTGGATTGCTCTTTCATTTGATGTTTCAAAGATGAATGCCACTCAGGTTTCAGTTAAAGTGGCATCTCCTCAGAAATCTTAACTACCCAGTATAATAAAAATATAATAGCCACCCAGTCACTCTATACCACATGAGAATATTTTAATTCTTTCCATGGTGTTTATCACTATCACTGTTTTATTTGTTGCTTCTTTTATGTTTCCTGTGGTAGAATATAAGTGTCAAAGGAAGTAGACATTGTTCTTTCTCACTGTTTTCTCTACTGCAACTCAGAAAATCTGTAGCACATTGTAGGTGCTAAATGAAGATTTGTCAGAAGAATGAATGAATAGCTGATCACAACTTCCTGTACTTCCAGTTGCTTATTCAAATACCTTAGTTCTTTACTTAGTCCTCTCTAGTTTTCTCTTTCCTTGGTTTTGTTCTTAAATTGCCTTGACCATCATTTCAACAACTCCCCTGCCAATAACTCGGGTCTCTTTTCATTTCATCACACCATTCTGGCAAGTCACTGTCCCTGGATGAATCTATCTTCAACCCTCTCTATACTACTAGTCTGCCTGATAAGACTTAGGGGAGGAAATCACATAACTGAGAAGATTGGTACCATTTTAAATTTATGGTTGTCCACCTCACTAGGCCCTGAAGACTGCCTGATAATCTTAGCATATTTCCCAATTGGTTCATTCTCCTGGGTTCCACAACAATTATTTGAAATCTCTACCTCCTCACTTTCAGGAAAAAATCTCACCTCCTACTTCATAGAAAAAAAGAAAAGTCCTGAGAAGGTGCTCCCTCAACTTTCCACCATCAAACCTACAGAACTTCTGTGGTTTCTTCCTTCCCTCTTGTCACACTGGCTAAAGTGTCCCTTCTCTTGAATAGGCCAAACCCTTTACTTTTGCTTTGGATCCCATCCTCAGAACCTTATGCCTTTAGTTATTCTCTACTCTGTACCTGATGTATCCGTTTCCCTACCAGCTGTATTCCATCAGCATTTAAGCACATTCAAGTCTTACCTGCAGAACTCTTTGTTCTGCTCCCCACCCTGACTTCCACAGATACCGCCTAGTTAATTCCTTTTCTCTTTAGGTTTCAACTTAGAAATCATGTCTACAAATGCACAGCACTGGCATTCATCTAGTGAGTATTTGCTGAATGAACAAATTAATGAATAGAAGGAGGAGGAGAAGACAAAGAGGAGGAGGGGAAGGAAGCAGAAGATGAGGACGAGGGAGAAAGAAGGAAATAGAACATCCCAAAGAAAAGCATACCTAAAAACCTGCAGCGGAGTTGGCCTAAGCTAACAACTTTTGCTGGGGTTGCTTCATGGCTCCCAGAAAATAAGAGGCCCCCTTGAATTAGGTTTGTGTTCCAGATCCACTCACTTCATGATCTATTTGGGTAATAAGCACTCTGACGAGACTCATAAAAGATAGAGTGCCCAGGCTGCCTCAAAACTATTGACCTCCTCCAGCTGATGTGCGTAATACTCTATCTTCTGGCATTGATGTCCAATGAGATGACCTGAGTCTGATGCTGACTCAGGCCTCCTTGAGCATGGATTTGGGGGACAATGTTCTGCTTTGCCTGGTGGCCATAATATACCCCTCACAATGAGGACTTGAATTGGAGAGGTTAGAGCTTGTAAGTTGTAGCCAGGAAGGAATCACGGTAGAAGGAGAAAAAGGTGATCAGGATCTAAATTAGAGTTGTGGAAACACTGACATTATACTGTTAGATCATATACATACTATCGAATTATTAACATATAGCTTTGAAATCACTAAAATCAAAAGACTAATCCAAACAGGTATTGTCTTATGTGTCTCCACATAGTGAAAGGGTGAGAAATGAATAAAATAAAAAACTAATTTAAACATTTCGAATTTGGTTAGTGAATAACAAGAACATTGACTTAAACAGAAGAGAGCATAATAAAAAGATCAGTTTACTATTTTAATTAGTAACTAAAATTAAAAGAAAAAGAAAAGAAAAAACTACCTTCTTAAGAAAGGTACAATACAGAGTGAACCCTAATGTTAAACTATAGAATATGGTTAATAGTATAATTATAATAGTATTGTTTAATCAGTTGTAACAAAATTCCCACACAAATGCAAATTGTTAATAGGGAAAACTGTGTATGGGGAGGCTATATAGGAATTCTGTACTTTCTGCATGATTTTTCTGTAAACTTAAGATTGCTCTAATAAAAAAATAAGAAAAAAAGAACTCAATTATAGAAGCCTCTTAGATAAATGCTATTTGAATTTGATTTTCCTTTTATAATCTTTACAGCATCACATAATTAGTGGCAGATGACAAGCAGATGGACTTCTGTTACTGCTTAAAACCTTCTCTAACATTTTTTGGGGGGGACATAGTCGTAAATATAGGGTATGGTAGAACTAACTTACATCTGTTTAAAATCCTTGGTAACTTCGATTAAAATTTGTTTTAGTAAATTATAATATGGCAAAGCTTTATATTAATGGACAATATTCTATCCTGTTTAGAAACAGGATCTGAGGTAAATTTCAGTATTTCTGGATAACACAAGTTTGAAAAATGAAATGTGTCTTTATTTGAGCTTTCATATTGGAGAGTTAATCCTAAGGAATCACTGCTTGTAAACCAACGTTCCAGTTCATGGAGGAAACGGGAGAAAGACATGGAAAGATTTCTTTCCTTAGTTAATAATTTTATATGGCTTTTCAAAATTTCAAAGCCTTTTGGGACTGTCAATGTCATTCTTTACCTTATGTTTTGCTATTTTGTCAAGTAGCATGTCTTCCAATTGAACAAAAAAACAAGCTACACTCTGTCTCCATTAATTTCATTAAATTCATCTGAGGAAAGAATGTAATCATTGCCCTCTTCACTTGGTAAAATTTTACCTGATTATAGTTAAAGTAGCCAAGGGGAAACCAAGGAAAGAAAATTTCACTCAGGGTCTCAGAATTCTTAAATAATTAACTGTAATTCAGAGAATAGGCTGATACTTTTATAGTTATTGTTCAGGTTATTGTAAAAAATTCAAAATTACTCCAGCTAATTTTTATAGAAAACAGTTTATTATACTGAGGCACTTAATACATTTATTTAGTTGTGTAACTGAACAGAAGGAAGAAATGCTTTTGGGAAACAATAATCATAAGTTTAAAATTTTGATTATTTGATGGCTACTTTGTTATTTCAGAATAAATTTTGATGACATTTTATTTTTTAACTTTAAAAGGCTGGATTTTAAAAGCCTTAAACTTTAAACTTCAAAGAAGCTCCAGGTCACATAGCACATACAGAAAAAGTGTTAATGAACTATACATTTATTTTTCAGACAAGAATAATTATAAGACAATCTTAGTATGAATCATTGAGTAAGGGCAACTCCCCGAGTTATGTCTATTGCCTAAGATTATTGGGGTAGCTCACTGATTTCAGACTGACTTCATGGAATCCTAGTGTTCTTTATAGGTCCCTGAGACCCTCATAGAGGGCAGGAAGGAGGTGGGAGTAGCTGGGCTAAAGCTTCTTCCCCAAATCACCCCTTTCTACAGAGCAGCTTTGCTTTTATATAATTAATATATTGAGGTCCCTGAAGATTTTTATTTTTTAAATAAGGGTTTTGTTCCTAAAACACAGTTAATAACCACAATACAGAATAACCAAAATTATAATTTCTTAACTAAAGATGTTTAAATGATAAGCTAGATCAAATAGCAATCAATAGAATTTTCACAATTTTCTGAGCATTCAGACGGTTATTTTTATTTAACTTCTACCCAAGAGTACCAGTATGATACTATTATTTTTTTCCCTAGGTTATTTTGATATATGCTTATATTTTTAATTCTTAATTAAAAATAAATAAGCCAACTTGTAGAATTCAACAATTTGCCAACAAAGAATTTGTCAACCTAGGTTCTTTCAAGACAATGTAAAACAATTATTCAAAATATAAATGCGTTAAAATAATGTCAGGTCAATTTTACAAGGCTAGGACTAACAGCAAGGAAGACTTAGCTAGTAGCAAACGGGGATCCTGAATCATATGCTACCTGTTTTGCCATTACTGTAATCAACAGCTGTAGATACTCAGAATTGGGTCAGAGAGAAAAAGTTCAAGTTGATGAGTCAAATGAAAAATGTTAATTTAAAAGACAGGAAGTCAGGATTTTCGAACCAAGAATAGAAAAGATAGGTTGAGACTTGAAAAATAGTACTTTTGTATGTATTAAATGTTTTCAGTTTCTAGTGCCTGGGGCTAGAAAAAAGGCAGTGATACTCACGGACATACCTTTTTATATTCCACACCAATATGTTTACTTCCAGCTCTTAATGATGGGGCTGAAGCCCTAGAATTCAATAGTGTCATTAGATTAACAATGTCACCCAGGGAATACATTAATGTCAACCTCTATTTCTCTGCAGAGAAGCCTCCTCATTCCAAATTCTGAAGTACCTTCCCTCTTTGCAAGGCTTACAATTCAAAAATATTCTGTTCACAATGGAAAAAGATAAAAACTTCAACACTAGCCGCTTTTTTTCAGGCCAAAGAAAAATAAACCTGAGTGTCTCTCAAGCTTATGATAGGTGACCTCTGTTGTCTGACAGGAAAATGAAAAACCACCCATTTTTATATTTGGCTTAATAAGGTACTTGAGGTAGCAATGCTCAATAGCCAAAACTGACTGGTGATTTTCTTTCTAGATGGCCCATTAAAATTGGCTGAAGATAATGAATTCATCCATCACTTGTGACTAAGTGTACTGTCCCCTGCATGCACTCAGGATAATAGCATTTTAGAATGAAGGGTATTAAAATCATCAGATAAATCTAACATTACTAGGGAAAGTCATTTCACAATGATCATTTCAGAGGTCATCATCGTGCACATTCATACCAGTTTCCAACTGGTTGAGGCCCAAAATTGGAGAAGGGAGCAGGACAAGAAGCAATTTTTTTTTCAAGTGACATCAATATTTTTCAGCTACTAAGTTACCCAGCATTTATCAGGAAAGAGAGGGAGACATTGAAGTGCTTCTCAGTTCCAGTTTTGCAGACCTTTTTTTCCTGCTTTATACAAAGTTGCACCTTTACATATTTTGTTAATATTAAGCCACATAAAGGCATAATAGTCACATAGAATAGGAATGAAATATGCTGAATGATGTTTGTTGAAGAGCAGAAGGCTTCGACAGCTCCAGGAGAGGCTGTCTAGTGTAAGAGTGTGGGCTATCTCAGCCTAAATCTGGACCCCATTATTTACTGCCTCGGTAAATGCTGAGCAAAGATATTTAATTATGCTTTGCCTCAACCATAAAATGGGGATGATAATATTAGCTACCTAGTGGAGTTGAGGTAAACATTTAATGTACTAATATATGTAAAATATTTATGATAGTGCCTGGCACATAGCCCTCAACAATGGTTATTCACCATCTTGTTGTTATCTGACTAGGTCTCTGCAAAAATAAGAAATACTGAGTAAATAGAGGGCAGTGAGCTGATCATCAAGGAGGCGATCCCTAAGTTTGCCACCCTGGAGAGGAAACCCAAAATAGTCCAGAAGCAGCAGCAGCAGCAGCAGCAAGAGAGGAGTGTCATCCAGGGCATTGTCCCATACCTGGGGACATTCCTCACTCAATTTTTGATGGTGGACTATGCTATGCAGGAGTATCTGGATGGGATGATGGTCAATTTTGTCAAAAGGAGGAAGGAATACCAGATGGTCACTGAGCTCCAGCAGCTCTAGGCTGGCTGCTACTACGACTCCCTAATGCCCAGTGAGCAATTTGGAGCCTGGTTTGGGGCCATGGAGCAGCTCAGAGAGAATGACAGCTACCACCTGTCTCGTGAGCTGGAGCCCCCATCCCAGTCAGGCAGTAAGAGCTTCAAGGCCAAACACCACCGGAAGGCATCAAGCCTTGGAGTGAAGACAGCCAGGCTCCCGACTCTGAGACCAGTGGTAGCAGCACCTCCCACTCCAGTGTCCAGCTCCAGTGTGGCCCTGATTTCAGCAGTGGGGATGCAGCTGACTCACATCTCATACATGTGGCCAGCTCCTCAATCTCTAAGGTGGAAATCCACCTGGACCATGTCCCAGAGTCCAAAGTTGGCCAGGAAATCTGCATCTGGAGGAACATCCTCTTCCATCAAACTCAGGGCCACCCTAACCAGCCACAAGTGCCGCGACTTACAGCTGCTCTATAAAGGGAATGTGGGTGACTGCTGCATTGTCCATGTTAGCCTGGATGAGGACAACGGCAACAAGTACAAGAGCACAACCAAGATAGGGCTCCGGCTGTGATCCACGAGGCCTGTGGAGTCCTAGAGGCCATCACAAAGCCTGTGACATATCCCAGATTGCCCTAATTTGTCTTCTCTTTATTACCCCGGGACTGTATGGGAGTTGATGGATCCTCTTTCCTGATACACTTGTAGGAGATATACTCATTTCTTTCTACCATCCGCTTTAGAGTCCCAAATGGACTACTGTGTACAAGGTAGACTTGTTGATTAAAGGTTTTTCTCATTCGTAGTCCATCTTTATTCAAGAACCATTTATTCAGAGATAACTAACTTTGTACCTAGATCCTGGGACTACAAATATGAGTAATACAGAATCCCTGGTTTGGGATGATGGAAACATTTTGGTAATGGATGGTGGTGATGGTAGCACAGCATTGTGAATATAATAACAGCACTGGATGATATATTTGAATGTGGTTAAAACAGGAAATGTTAGGTTGTATATATGTTGCTAGAATAAAATGTTTTTTAAAAAAATCCAAGGAACGGCACAATACAGTGAGCCTTAAGCTAAATCATGGACTATATAGTTAATAGTACAATTATAAAAATGTGCTTTCATCAATTGTAACAAATATACCTCACCAATGCAAGTTGTTAATAATAGGGTGGTATATTGTATTTCACCCATGATTTTTCTGTAAACTCACAACTTCTCTCTACAAAAAACAAAACAAAACAACTACCACCACACATAATCCCTGCCTTTAAGGATCTCATAATTTAATGAAGGAGAAAGGCCTATGACAGAATGACTCTATTTCGGCTATAATTTAAGCATTAAAATTCTGTAGGAGTCAACTGGAGGGAGAATCTAGTTGACCAAAAGTATCACTTGCTTCTGATCAGTTTTTATAGCACCATTGTAAATCCATCCATTCAAACTCATTAGAAGAGATGGATGGTCCCTCAAGTTAAAATATCCCTAGACTGCTTCTCTGAGTTCATGTATCTTGATAGAACAGAATAAAAAGGGGCCTTCTTTGGGCTTTAATGTTTTCTATATTGGAGCACTGAAGGAAGTGATCCTAATTCAGCAAGGATTCCTTACTTGTATGCATTCTTGGTCTCCATGTTTGCATTTTGATTCTATTAATATTTATAGAACAGCCACAGGGTACTCAGCACAGTCACCAGTTATATAATTTCTTTGAATTTCACTCTTAAAAGCAATGCTGAAGCATCCAACAGGGATAAATATTTATTAGTGGAACTATAACAGAAGAAATCCTTTAAATTTATTACTCACCATGCCCCTGAGCTATAATGCTATTGTACAGAAGAAAAAATTAAGAATAAACCCCCAAATGACATGATTTAGGTTGAGAATTCAAGCAATGAATGCACTAATGTAAATTCTACATTTCACAAAGATTATTATTCCTTATCATGGTAAACTGAAATTTAAGACTTAGGGAAAATGTGCTATTAAATTTGACCAGATGGCTAATTTAATTACATGCTACATGTTTTGTAGAACAGTTCGAATAGACATATACATTTGAATACTTCAAATGCAGTGAAATTTTGATTGCAAATTAACCTCCCCAGTACTCTGAGTGGGTGAAGTCCATGCCCCAGTGTTGAGGAGAGTCTGGCCACCATTCGGATGCTTGGAGAGGGTGGAGCCTTCACCCCATCTTTGAGGAAAGCATGGCCACTGCACAAGTGCTTGGAAGGGGTGGGGCTGCTGCTCTTTCAGGTCCAGAGGACAAAACATCAATCCATAGATGACTTTCATCTTGAAATCTAATGGAGCTTGCACTGTTGAGTTTTGGGCTTCTTTGGGACCCATGACCTCTAAGTTTTCCTTCTAATTTTTCTCTTCTGGAATGGGAATCTTTATTCTGTGCCTGTCCCACCATTAACTATTGTAAGCAGATAATGTTTTCTAGATTTCACACATCCACAGACAAAGTAATGCTACCCTAGTTTGGACCACACCCATAACTGATTTTTTTAAACAAATTTTATTGATACATATTAATAGAGCATACAAGTCATCCAAAGTGTACAATCAATGGTATTTGCTATAATCACATAGCTGTGCATTCATCACTTCAATCATTATTAGAGAATTTTCATTATTTCAATAATAATAATAAGCAAAAAACAGAGAAACAAACAAGAAAATTCCTTACCTCTCAATCTCTCTATGCTTCCCCCACTGGGCATAGCTGCTGTTTCTAAGTATTCTTTCCAAAGTATATAATCAATGGCTTTTAGTATAATCACCATGTTTTATATTCATCTCAAAAATTTTAGAACAATTTCATTACTCCAAAAATAAAGACTCCATACCCCTTAGCATTCCTTCCTCAGACCTACATAGCCACTAATCTCCTTTCATTTTTATAAATTGATTTATATTTACATTTTATATAAATGAAATCATACAATATGTAGCACTCTGTGTCTGGTGTCCTTCACTTAGTATGTTTTTTTGTGATATTAATGTTTTGTACTATTAACTTACATTTGTTCAGCTTCAAAGAAAAATGTTCTTATATATGCAATTGTACCCATATTCATATTTCACATAATATATTTATATTTCACATAATATATTTAGTTCATAATAGGGCAGTCATTCAGTATTTGTCCTTTCGTGTCTGGCTTGCTTCACTCAACATAATGTCCTCCAGGTTCATTCATGTTGTCATATGTTTCACAGCGTCATTTCTTCTTACCACTGCATAATATTCCATTGTGTGTATACTCCACAATTTGTTTATCCATTTGTCAGTTGATGGACACCTGGGTAGTTTCCAACTTTTAGCTATCATGAATAAAGTTGCTATGAACATCAGTGTACAGATATCTATTCATGTCTTTGCTCCCAGTTCTTCTGGGTATATACCTATCAATGGTATTGCTAGGTCCCATGGCAAGTCTACATTCAACTTTCTTAGGAACTGCCAAACAGTCCTCCATGGTGGCTGTATCATTCTGCATTCCCACCACATCCTCTCCAACATTTACAGTTTTCTGACTTTTTAATAGCGGCCAGTCTAATAGGTGTGAAATGATATCTTATTGTAGCTTCAATTTGCATTTCCCTAATCACTAGTGATGTGGAACATTTTTTCATGTGTTTGTTTGTTATTTGTATTTCTGCTTTGGAAAGCTGTCTTTTCAAGTCTCTTGCCCATTTTTAAATTGGACACTTTGTCTTTTTATTGTTGAGTTGTATAATCTCCTTATATATCATGGATATTAAACCCTTATCAGATATATGGTTGCCAAATATTTTCTCCCATTGAGATGGCTCCCTTTTCACCCTTTTGACAAAGTCCTTTGAGGTGCAAAATTTTTAATTTTGAGGAGGTCCCATTTATCTATTTTCTCTTTTGTTGCTCGTACTCTGGGTATAAGGTTTAAGAAACTACCACCTACCACAAGATCTTGAAAATATTTTCCAACATTTTCTTCTAGGGGTTTTATGGTTGTTGTTTTTATATTTAAGTCCTTGATCCATTTTGAGTTGTATTAGGTGTGAGATAGGGGTCTTATTTCTTTCTTTTGGTAATGGCTATCTAGTTCTCCCAGCACCATTTGTTGAATAGACAGTTCTTACCCAGCTGGGTGGGCTTAACAGCCTTGTCAAAATCTCTTGACTGTAGATGTGAGGGTCAATTTCTGAATCCTCAATTCAGTTCCATTGGTTAAACTGTCTGTCCTTATGCCAGTACTATGTGGTTTTTTCCACTGTAGCTAAGTAATATGCTTTAAAGTCAGAAGTGAGAGTCCTCCAACTTCATTCTTCTTTTTAAAGACATTTTTGGCCATTAGGGACCCTTATCCTTCAAAATAAATTTGATTATTGGCTTTTTGATATCTGCAAAAAAGCCTGTTGGGATTTTTATTGGGGTTGCATTGAATCTGTGTATTAGTCAACCAAAGGGGTGCTGATGCAAAGTACCAGAAAGCTGTTGGCTTTTATAAAGGGTATTTATTTGGGACAGAAGCTTACAGTTACCAGGCCAGAAAGTGTAAGTTACTTCTCTCACCAAAGTCTGTTGCCATATGTTGGAGCAAGATGGCTGCCGATGTCTGCAAGGGTTTAGCCTCCCTTTTCCTTTTCAGGCTCCATGGTCCCAGCTTCTTCCAATATCAGCTGTAGGCTTGGATAAGTCTTGTCTCTCTCCCAGGGTTTGTTCCTCTCTGGGCATAACTGCTCTGTTCTCTCCACAAGGTCACCTGTGGACTATCAGGCTCTCTCACTTCCCGGGGCCTCTGCCATGTCTATGGAACTGTCTCTATTCCTCTATGTTCTTCTGTATGCTTACTTCCTGGGGTTCCAGCATCCAAAACTCCAACCAACTCCTCTGCCATGTAGTTTTCTCTGTGAGTTCCCACCTACCAAGGGGGCGGGGACTCAATGTCCTATTGATATGGCTCAATCAAAGCCTTAATCATTATTTAATCAAGTAAAAGTAAAATCTCTGAATTTAATACAATCTAATACACCCAGAGGAACAGATCAGTTTACAAACATAATCCAATATCTATTTTTAGAATTCATAAATAATACCAAACTGCTATAATCTATAAATCAGTTTGGGTAGAATTGACATCTTAATGATATTTAGTCTTCCAATCCATGAACATGGAATGTCTTTCCCTTTATTTTAGTCTTCTTCAGTTTCTTTTAGCAATGTTTTGTATTTTTTCTGAATACCAGGTCTTTTATGTCCTTGTTTAAGTTGATTCCTAAATATTTGATTGTTTTAGTTGCTATTATGAAATGGAATTTTTTTTCTGATTTCCTCCTCAGATTGCACATCAGTAGTGTATAGAAATGCTACTGATTTTTGTGTATTAATCTTGCATCCTGCCACTTTGCTGAACTCATCTATTAATTCCAACAGTTTTGTTGTGGACTTTTCAGGATTTTCTAGATATAGGGTCATGTCATCAGTGAATAGTGAAAGTTTTACTTCTTCTTTTCCTATTTGGATGCCTTTTGTTTCTTTGTGTAGCCTAATTGCTCTAGCTAGAACTTCTAGCACAATATTGAATAATAATGGTCACAATGAACATCTTTGTCTTGTTCCGCTGAGCGGAAAAACTTTCAGTCTTTCACCATTGAGTACAATGCTAGCTCTAGGTTTTTCATATATGTGGTTCACCATACTGAGAAAGCTTTCTTCTATTCCTATCTTTTGCAGTGTTTTTATCAAGAAAGGGTGCTGTATTTGTCAAATGCCTTCTCTGCATCAATTGAGAAGATCATGATTTTTCATCTTCAATTTTGATGAGACTTTGTACTTAGCATTGTTACTGAAATGACTTAAGGCTTTTATGATTATGTCACACTAAAATATCTGTGAACCAGAAATTAATAAAATGTTCATATTTTATTACTTTAAGTTGAAACTTACGTAAATTAGTTTTATTTCTAATTAGCTCTG
Source organism: Cabassous unicinctus (assembly GCA_029593785.1). Classification (NCBI taxonomy): domain Eukaryota; kingdom Metazoa; phylum Chordata; class Mammalia; order Cingulata; family Chlamyphoridae; genus Cabassous; species Cabassous unicinctus. Next base: position 2,010 of record JAQZBX010048231.1, on the reverse strand, counting down.
AAGAAAAAATTTTGTTGCTCTCCTTCAGTGGCATTATACTTATAGTAATTTTCTATGAAAAGATGAGAGAAGAAACAACTTTGGAAGAACAGATTTGACTAAATACATAGTTTTATTTATGGGGTCTACAGTACATGTGCATCATCAAACAATGAATGTGTACAAAATATACTTGTAATTTCTGATTTCCTAAATTACACCAACGTGGGGTAAGGGTATGAAGATGAAATGTGGGTAACATTCACAGTGGTATTTCTCAGCTCAAATCTTAAATTTTATAACTATACTTCTTTTGGATTGTGAGCTTTATTTATTATTCCTCTTATTTTGGAGGAAGTGGAAAAACACAGATTTTTAGGTATGTGTAACACATACTGAATCAAAATCAAACTGACAGTTGTTTAGACAGTAGCAGGAACTGAGAATTCTGCTATCAGCATGAGGGCCTGAGTTGAGGTGGTTCTTTTCCACCTCCAGTTCTCCATTATTCTTATACTTACTTCGTGCTTCTAACAGCAAAATGTCTCAGATGCAATGCTGTATTCCCACAGGAGGTATCATCCTCTTTAACTTTTCAGATAAATGCCTTTGTTCCTTTCCTTTGGATCCTCCGTCTCATGATAAAGCCAGGATCTCAGAAATGCTTATTGGGCAAAAAGGATCAGTTCTGGTTAGTGCTACTCCCCTAGGATAGAAAAGTAGAAAACCGACTCAGTCATTCTGAACAAAGGCCCAGGAATTCTTTTTTCTAATTTAGCTATTACTGCCATACGGTGTCACTTTTGGTAAACAATCGTACCAAGCCATTCACATGGCATTGCAATGAAAACAGCTTGGGTGTTTTGCACAAGCATAAGTAAGCACCTCAGGGAGACAGGATTGGTGGCCACCAGCCTGTCAAGGATCTGGGAATAGTTAGGTTAGGTCTCCATGTACAAAGAGTTAGGAAAGGGCTGCAGGGTCTAATATTTTACTTCAGAACTTTCTCTCCTTGGAGAACAAGGTTTTTCATTAAGAACCTTATATGAAGGTATAAATATATGTTCAGGGGGTAATAGTTAGCATGAGAGAGAGAGAGAGAAAGAGAGAGAGAGAGAGAGAGAGAGAGAGAGAGAGAGAGAGAGAGAGAGAGAGAGAGAGAGAACCACTAAAGGGGCAAGAAGGGAAGTATTCCCAGAGTGAGGAGAAAGAAATCTCTTTTGTCCCCAGCTCATTTATTACCTATTTGCTGGGTTGCTTCATTTGTGCTCCTTAAGTTACTATCAGCTAATACCTTAATGGGGATCATTAGGAGGAGTGTGATGATTAAAAAGGGAAGAGAATTGCTTCAAAGACAAACTCGGTCTACTTTTCAATTCTGCCCAGGGACTGGATCAGATCCAGGGACTGGAGAGGGTCTTGGGTCCTTCCCACTCCAATCGTCCGTCAGTCACATGGTGTGCATACTTTCTGTATCCAACAATGATGCATCTCAGACGTGGTGCTATATTCCCTAAGCCTCTCACAGAGCTTTTTTATTTTTTATTTTTTTTTTTATCGTGCCAAGAACTTGCTGCTTTCTATGAAAGTAATTCTTTTAGTTAGCACCTTGAAAATTCCATTTTCTAAATTCTTGCTGTCAAACAAAGAACCCTTTGAACAGTACAAAATCTATGTAGAGAACGGGACTGGAAAAATAACAGAGACAGTAGCCATCTGTTGCTTTGTCTATCCTTATGGAAATTGGAAAGGCTGGTTTTCTTCTTTTTTGGATTTAATTTTGAAATTATATAAATGTGGGAAGTAGCCCAAATACCCAATATTAAACTAATAATTTCTATCTGAAAGTTTGTGAAAGTGTGACTGAAGTAATGAGATTGACTTCACTCATCCTCCAGCACATAAACATCCAAATAAATATTATTAAAAACATCATACCTAATAGAAAGCTTTATTCTTACTCAAACAATACATAATTTTCTAAAACTTTCCAGAAATACACTTTTTTTTTTTCTGGGGGAGAGTGTGAAC
>JAQZBX010048230.1:0-20256 GCA_029593785.1 Cabassous unicinctus | reverse complement strand
TCAGCGGGCTACACGGTAGCCCTAAACCCTATAAATTGTACTGCACTTCCCTAATAAAGTAGACCTGCGCCACCAGCCTCGTCTCCGCAGCTTCTTTACTGCGTCGCCCTCCACACCGGATTCCCCCACACGCCGGCCGGGCCACCAGCTCGGGGTCTCCTCTCCCACCCGGAGAGAGAGACAAACCACAGCCTCCTCACTTGTGCTTATAGATATCTCCATCTGTTCTGTTTCCCTAGAGAACCCTGACTAATACAGCAAGATTTCTGCCTATTTCTTGATTTTGGAGTTCTAGCTTCCAAACCTGTGAAACGATAAATTCCTGTTGCTTAAGCTGACTGAGGTGTGGGTTTTGTTATAGCAGCCCTGGAAAACTAAGACAACCATATTTAAATTAATTTGAAAAAACCACACTTGTTCTTTTCAGGCCTTGATGTGAACAATCGGGAGTTAGATCACGGAATCGCTGTGACTCCCCAGTAAAATGCACGTACATAAAAGGTCACATGCTCTCACCTGAAGGCCTTCCTTGGACCACAGACCAGACGTTGCCCATGGATTTTTCTAACTCGAAGACATTGTAGCTGTGTGACCCTCATCCTGCCAAGGAACAATAAACCAAGGTGCAAAAGTGAAAACAGTACATGAAACACTTTCCATGTACCATCTTGGAACCCTTTTTGTGAAGTGATGTCAAAAGATTTTACTAAAGTTAACTGTTAATTCCCGTGTCTCTGCTCACTTGTGTTTGTTGTCTGTATGAGAAATCTTCGTCACAGAAACAAGAGATTTTTCAGGATTTCATAAAAATTCTCTAAGCCCTCTGCCTTACTGTACTGCTTTATCTCCATCTCTTTTGAAAGGAAATAAGTCCTAAGAAAGGGTAAGAGTCCAATATGATAGATTCAGAAGTGCCTGGGCAAAATTTCCTGGGAAGACACAAATGACTGTGGCATCCAGTGTAACAGTGAAGCTTGGAGAAAGTACTGTCAGAAGGAGAGAGTAAGGTTGTGTGAGAGGCTATGATAAAACAGTCACAACACAGCAGCAGCCGACCATCACTGAGCACTTGCTCTGGATGCATCACTGAGCACAGAAGTGTGCTGAGAACGCATTGTTTCATTTAATCCTCATGGCATCCTTAGGAGGTAGATAGTATCGTGCCTGTTTTATAGAAGAGGCTTAGAGAGAAAACTTCCCCAAGGCCATAAGGTTCCACACTATTCACCTTAATATGTAAGATCCCTGGGGCACTGGGATGATAGAAAGAAAGTAGAGGCCTGCATCTCTAATCTTTAATTCCAATAAAATCCCGTGATGCCAGGCCACAGGCAAAACCTGAAAGTGGACGGACCATGTTGGGGCAGGGATCTGGTTGGCTGGGTTTCCGGGCAACGTGTCCAGCTAGGAGGGGCACCAGCCGACAGGACTGGCTGGCACTGAAATCAGCAGTCTTCCTGGTCTGGCTGCCCCCTGATGACTCCAGTCGTGGAGGGACTGTGAAGGAGACACGGCACTGTCACAGGCAGACCATCACCCTCGGGGTGACGGCAGGGAACCGCAAGTGGCTGGCGAAGCTTCCTGGGAAGAGCGATAGGAGTCTTGGAAAATGGAGCTGTGTTTGCAGATCATTTCCATTTGTGCATCCTCCAAGTCCAGTGTGGAGAGAAAGAACCTCCAGAGCAGAACAAGCACAGGTGATTTCTTCAGGGCTTGCTCTGACAAGGGAGCCAGCCACCGGCACTGGCGTTTGGCAGGCAGAGGACTGGGAAAGTTTTAGGTGGAAACCAGGGAAGGCCTGAAGCGTGCCTGAGTGGAGGCTGTCGAGGGAAGCTGGAGGCGGCCTAGCTAGAAGCGGGTGCCTGGTGTGATTGGTGAGGGAGCACATTCGGCTTTCTCTGGTTGGTCCCAAGTTGGAATCAGGGTCAACAATTAGGGATCAAGCCCAGCTATTTAGGGTTACTCGTTACAGGGATTGTGGCCTGGCTTTCTGGACTGGTTGCCACGGGAAGTGGCTTCACTGCTGGACCTGGTGCTGCAGATAGCGGGTCAGGGTTCTGTTTGGACATGTGGTCATCCATTCAGTGCCTCACCAGGTCAGCCTGTGAAGACCAGATTCCCAAGTGTCTCAGGTTGTGTCAGTTTTCTAGGGCTCTCAAAACAAGTCACCACAACTTTGGCGGCTTACGACAACAGACGCGTGCACTGCAAGCTTCCCCCTACTGCAAGTCCATGACAAAAGCCAGCCGCTTCCAGGTACGCGGCATGGGCAGCCCTTTGGCAAACTGACAGTCATGCTTCCTCCGAAGCTGGGCTCCGCTGCTCTCTTTCCTGCGGGAGGGGGCTCAGGTTGCCAGCCCGACTCGGGGCCGATGCCCTGCTACCCTGGCTGTGTCCTCATATCCCACGGGAGCCCTGGAGCAAAATCAGCTCCAACTTCAGAGTGACAGAAACCATTATACAAGTCAATAATGCAAAGTCAAGCAGTAATGACTTTCACTTTCTACAATAATAAAGTGACAGCATCAACCAAATTCATAACCTTTAGCAGACATTTACTTGGAGAATCAAAATGAAGGGTTTCACCAATGCACAGCGCCTATAATTCACTGCTTTAAAAAAAGATTTGAAATTTAGGGAACAGACTTCAGAACTGACTTTTAACCCTGCCATTATCTAAATTGATTTCATGTGACCCAGTTTTACTTTTCTTCAAGGTTAAAAGCACTTATGATCTTATGGACTGAATTTTTCAATTTCTAAAGAATAGAAGCATGTTCAGAAAATTGCTAGTGGACATAAAAGGTAGTCAAAACCTTGAATTAGTTTGCTCAGAGCAATCAGGATAGAGAATTGTTCTTTATTTTTAAATAATAAGATAGTGGATTAACATTTATAGAGCACTTATTTTCTGTCAGATACTAAGATGCTAAGCATATTATGCACCTTATCTTATGTAACACCGACAAAAATCCTATGTGTATTCTTCATATTGCACATGAAGAAACTGAGGCCAAGAGGCCCCCAAGGCAGGGAGTGACAGAGCCAGTCTGAATGTAGACTTGTCTGATTCTATTTCCCTAAATCACGCTTTCCAAGAGCCAAGGTACAATTCTCCAGCTCCTTTTGGCTAAATATTTTTAAAGCACATTTTTGAAAAATGAGGTATAATATTTTTACGATAAGATGTACAAATGTTTATGGCCCGTTTGGTAACTTTTGGTAATTGCTTACATTTCTGTAACCACCATCAAAGCACGATGGAGGTCCGACCATTACGCAGCTCCCTGCAGCCTTCTCCTCAGTAACCCCTCTGCCCCCAGGCTGCTCTTCTGCTTTTATAGCCATAGATTAGTTTTGCCCACTCTTCAAAATCACATAAAATGTGCCTTTTGTGTGTGTGTGTGCACTAGGTCCTGTGCTAGATTTTTTTTTTCTCTTCTCTTTTTTTTTCTGCTAGGTTCTGTACGAGATTTTTAAAAAAGATTTATTTATTTTACTTTTTATCCATTTTTAACACCTCCCCCCCCCCAATTTTTGCTGTTTCTGTGCCCATTCGCTGGGTAATTTTCTGTGTCTGTTTCCTGCCCTCTCTTCTCATCCTTCTCCTCCTGTCTTCACTGGGATTCGATCCTGGGAACCTCTGATGTGGGAGAGAGGCGTCCTACCGCCTGTGCCACCTTAGTTCCTGGTTTTTTGGTACATCTCATCTTGGCTCTCCCCTGTGTCTCTCTCCTGTTACGTCATCATTTTGCTTCGTGGCTTGGCAGGGCCTGGCACGCCCGCACAAGGGGCCTGGCGGCGCACCCACTCACAGGGCCTGGCGGCACGCACTCCTTCTATGTTTTTCTTTATTTTACTGGGAGGTCCCGGGGATCGAACCCAGGTCCCTCCATATGGGAGACTGACACCCAACCATTTGAGCCACATCTGCCCCCCTAAAATGTACCTTTTTGTGTCTGGCTTCTTTTACTCAACATAAGCTTTTGAGATTCATGCATGCTGCTTTATATTCAGTACTTTATTCCGTTTTATGGCTGACTACTGTTCCATTTAAGGAATGCACCACGATTTACTTATCCATTCTCCTGTTGATGGATATTTGGCTTGTTCCCAGTTCTTGGCTATTAGGAATAAGGTTGTTATTAGCACTCTTGTACAAGCCTTTTTTTGGACATATCTTTTCATTTCTCTTAGGTAGATACCTAGGAATGGAATGGGTCATAGGGTAGGTGCATGTTTTATTAAAAAAAAAAACTACCAGGGAAGCGGGTGTGGCTCAATCGATAGAGCTCCCGTTTACCATATGGGAGGCCCCGGGTTCGCTTCCTGGGGCCTCCTTGTGAGGGCAGGCCGGCCCGCGCGGCGCAGTGGGCTGATGCAGCAAGACCTCGCAGCAAGGGGTAGATAAGCAGACACAGAAAAAACACACAGCAAATGGACACAGCAAACACAAGTAGCAAGGGGGGATAAATAAATAAATAAATAAATCTTTAAAAAACAAAACAAAACAAAAAAAACTACCGAACACTTCTCCAAGCTGCTGTACTCTTTTGGTTAAATATTAAGTCTTATTCAACATTTTTAATTGAGGGAGCCGTCATTTCCCAGCTGTTCCAGGTGCTGGAGAGAACAGTAAATAAAACAGAAAATACATCTGCTCCGGGGTTGAGGAAGACGCAGTGAGCAAATAACAAGCTAATAAAAAATGCCAAATGGTGAGGAGGGCCGTGTCCCCCAAAACTTTCATGCCCTCACCCCTGGCCCTGAGACTGTGACCTTACTTGGAAACAGGGTCATTTCCAATGGGAACAGTTAGGGTAAGATAAGGCCAAATGGGATTCAGGTGGGCCCTCAATCCAGTATGACTGGGGTCCTCATAAGAAGAGGACATTCAGATGCCCGCAGATGCAGAGGACAGTGTGTGAAGGTGGAGAGCACCAGGCCAAGGCTGCAGCCCAGGTGTGCCGGCAAGTCACCAGAAGCTAGGAAGAGGCGAGGAAGGGCTGAGCCTACTCCTGTGGCTTTCAGAGCAGAGACAATAACTTCCTGTTGCTTTGAGCCACCCGGTGGGCAGCCCTATAGACTAAGGCAGGGGTGGGTGAGGAGGCTGTGGGTGCAGGGGAAGAGCCTGCGGTCAGGATTGGCCTCGCTGAGAAGGTGACACCTGGGCAGAGAACTAAAGGAAGTGAGGGACTGAGCCATGGAGCTATGCCTGAGGGGAGAGCATTCCAGAAGGAGAAACAGTAAGTGTGGGAGGAGACAGGAGATGAGGCGTGGGGGGCAGTGGGAAGGCAGGTTAGTAAGCCTTGCAGACTGGTCTGAGGACTTAGGCTTATGCTATGCGTGGGGTGGAAAGCCATCGGAAGGTTTTGAGCAGAGAAGTGGTAAGATCTGACTTCCATTTTACACAGGATGGTGTGGCTGGGAAAATGGTCTGCTGGATGGTTCTGCCCTGACAAAGGAAGGTAGCGGGGCTGGGGTATATGCAGAGCTCAGGTTTCAGAGGGTCACCGAGTATGTTTAGGTGAAGTCGAGGGGCTGCTTTGGCAGCTGGATGCACGGGGCCGGAGCTCTGGGAGGGGCCAGCCTGCAGGCGTAAGTTTGAGTTTCCACATGTGCACAGTATTTAAAACCACGATGCCGAATGAGAGGAGTGAGTGTGAAGAAGCAGAGGGAAGGAGGTAGAGGAGGCACCTCGGGGAGAGGACGGGCATCCAGCCCAGAGCCTGGGGGTCGAGCCAGTGGGGTGAGAGGAAAACCAGGAGGGGGTGTCTTGAAAGCCAGGTTGGGTTGTAAGGAGAAGAAAGTGCCCACCTGGGTCAAATGCAGCTGACGGACCAAGAACGATGAGTACAGAGAATCCCACAGAAGCAGGGTTTCCGAGGAGCAGAGACGAAACATCTGGCAGGTGGTATGTGCACGGTTAATGTTAGCTGTCATCATGCTTTAGAAAAGAGGCTGGTTCCGTTTCTTTTGTGACTCAGAAGTTGTCTCATCGGATTCCACCATGGGGAGCTCATTTGGAGATCTCGACAAGCAGAGTTTCCGTGGATCATGTGACCTCTCAGTTAGTGGCGAGTCCTTCTTGCCAGTGCAGGCTGAAAACCATTGCGGTCTGGACTCATATCCTGGCATGGCCACTTCCTGGATGCCCTTGGGCAAGTTATTACCTGCTCCAAGCTTAATTTTCTTAGTTGTAAATAAAGATAAAAGCACTAACCTCATAAAGTTATAAGTCAAAGGAGATAATGCTTGTAAATTTCTTGGCATAAAGCCTGAAGCATGATCAAGTTCCATTCACCTTGGCTGTTACCATTTTTCTAAAATTGAGTTGGGTTTTGTTTCTTATGTGACCCAGATAAGCACCTGATTTTCATTCCCTGCACACTCCCCTTGGTAGCTGTGTGTTCCCCGACACTCATGCTTAATGTCCCCCAGGCCTCACTCTCCATGGTGGCTGCATGTTCCCTGACACTCACGCTCATCATCCCCCAGGCCTCAATCCCCGTGGTAGCTGTGTGTTCCCCAACACTCATGCTCAACGTCCCCCAGGCCTCACTCCCTATGGTGGCTGCATGTTCACGGACACTCACACTCATCGTCTCATCAGACCTCACTCCACGTGGTAGCTGCATGTTTCCCGACACTCACGCTCATCATCCCCCAGGCCTAACTCCCCGTGGTAGCTGCGTGTTCCCCAGCACTCACACTTATTATCTCATCAGACCTCACTCCCCGTGGTGGTTGCGTGTTCCCCGACACTCACACTCATTGTCCCCCAGGCCTCATGCCCCGTGGTGGCTGCATGTTCCCTGACACTCATGCTCAACGTCTCATCAGGCCTCACTCCCCGTGGTGGCTGCGTGTTCCCCGACACTCATGCTCATGTCTCATCAGGCTTTGCATTGTTGCTTCTGCAGGGCTCTTGAGATCATTCACGTTTTACCTCCTGTGTTGACCAGGCATGGAATTCATCTCCCTTTCTTTGATTTCTACACAAAATCTTGATTTCATGCAAAGCAATTAGGCAATGCAGACATAACTGATAGCATGGGAAGATGAAAAGGTTTATGTGATAAAACACCATAGAATAAGATGCTTCGCACCCCGAGCCGTGTCCTTTTGGGAAGACTCCACACAGCTCAGCCATACTCTGTTTTTTAACCTCTTTCTCTTCCCCTCTCATCTCAACACTCCCTCCACCCCCAAATAGCTGCTCATTTCTCCCTAGAGCAGTTTAATTGTCCCCCTTGTTTTCTGAAAACCCTGCTCTCGGAGTCCAGCCCCTTCCACCAAGCAACGATCAGTGAAGAAAATTTCCTCTCCAAAGGAACTTGATAAAAAACCTTTGGCAAATAGCATCTCCTTAATCCTAGCCTTCCTCGCTTGTGAAACGAGATGTGTAATGTCGGCAGGGGTTGGGCTTCCCTGAAGGGGACCTGCACGTTTCGCCACGGTCTGTGCTTTCTAGAAGAGGAAGCGTCTGTCGAGGAGCTTTCTGCTCCACGGAGAGGCTGGGGAGCGTGTGATCCGGCTGCCATACAAAGTACCACAAACTGGGCGGCTGAAAACCACAGAAAGTTATTGTCTCGCAGTTCTGGAGGCTGGAGCTCTGAGGTCAAGCCGCCGGAGGAACGTGCTTCTCCAGCGGTGGCGTGCAAGCCGTCCATGGCCTCGCTCATCTCCTTGCGTCCAAGCCTCCCCTTCTTTTAAGGACACCAGGCGTGCTGGATTAGGACGGGTCCCCAGTCCAGTTTGGCCACATCTTAACCTACAACCTCTTCCGAGATCCTATTTCCAGATAGGATCACATTTGCAGGGTTAGGACTTGAACGGGTCTTTTTGGGTCACAATTGACGACAGCTGCTGAGGGTGGGCCCTGCTGTACCCTTCTCTTCCCTCCCTCCTCTCACCTTGCCCTGCCCCAGCTACTCCCCATGCTCGCTGGGTACTGACCCAAAGTGTGGCGCCACTGGCTATGGGTGAGGGGCCAGGGCTCTGAGAGTGCAGCGCGCCCCGCTCCGCAGGAGACTGGCTCCAGCCCTGGCCCACGTTCTTGGCTTTCCTTGTGACTCTGAACTCTTGCTGCATTTTTGCTTCTCTAAGGAAACATTCTTTATGCCTTTTTAGCAAACTGTCTGTCCTTTTGGTATTTTGCCTGTGGAATTATTCCTTGAATTATGCATCTTAATTGTTCTTATTTTACTTCACTTACTCTGCAATTGTCAAGCTTTCTGATCTTATTTTCTTTTTCAAAAAGCCCTCTTTCGTCCTGTGGATAGAAGGAATACAGGGAGAGGGATGAAGAAAATGGCCTTCTGGACTTTGGCTTGATCCTCTGATACAGATATCTGACCTAATGGGCACAGATTCCAAGGCTTAGCAATATTGATACTGTGACTGTATTTCATTTTCAGTATCCTGTTGAAGTAGAGGAAACCTTCAAATCAAAAGGAAAAATACCTCCTTCTTGTTTTGTATGACATGAGCACAGATTGGAAAACAACTCTGAGTGCAGGCCACAATGGACAGCAATGTCTAGAAAGCAGCAACCCTGACTCGTGGAGTTTCAAGGACAATTCCTTATGTCTAACAGCACAGGGCAAAGAGGTCAGGATTGGAGTAAGAGGAGACCCATGTGAGTGGTCTGCGTCTGATGAACTTGATTAGAACACGTAGCTAGTGAGGTCCTGGATAGCGTCAGATTTCCTCAGAAATCAGAAGCATCTCTCTGAGCCATGTCACAAGCCGTGATCTGACCCAGCCCTCTCTCTAACTCTATGGCGAGTACTGGTCCTCTGTGGCAAAGACAAGGGGCTGCTTTCCCGCTGTCCACTGTCCCCTCTTCCTTACTGACAGAGCCCTATTTTGCTCAGGAGACTGTGTGCCCAGCTGCAAGCATTTGTCTCCTTTGACTGCCTTGTAGCTGGGGTTCATTCTGGGGAGTCCCGGCTGGAAGTCCCTGAGAAGGGCTTCCCTTCAGCTCTCAAGAATTCGGCTCCTTTTCCCTCTTCCTCCCTGGATAAGGCTGCAATGTCTAGAGGTTCAGCAGCCGTTCCTTGACTGTGGTCATGCAGGCTTCACTCTGAGGATGGGGAACAGAAAGGCAGAAGGGATCTGGGGCACTGATGAAATCACGGAGCTACGGCTCCTCTCCACCCCCACGACTTTTTTCCTTGTAATTTTATTTGTGGAAGAAACCAGGTCATTTGTCCTGTATAATTTCCCACAGGACAGGTTTTGCTAATTGCATCTCTAATTGCATCTTCTATCCCTGTGTTTACTGTAAAGTCATAGTTAGCGCGACAGACCTGCTTAGATACAGGCTTGGCTTTTTTTTGTTTTTTTTTGTTTTTTGGAAGCAAGTCTTCAACAGGTAGTGGAATATGCATGTCTGGTTATCTCTCTTGTTGTGATATTAGCACCACTGATGATCATTAGGGGTTCCAAAAATAAAGTATTCTAATTATATTCTTCCTTCTTTATTTATAAGCAGTAACAACAGGAAACTTTTCCTCCTCAACTATTTGGTTACTTTGAGGAAAGATAGAACAAACATTTGATTATTTTCCTTTACTCATCAATTTTCAAAATAATGAGTTGTTTTCCTAGTATCCTTAAAGGTGACCAATACAGAGGCTTTTTTGCTTGTTTTTCATTAATAACTCATGGATGAAAATAAATTTGGTATGTTTAAACCCATAGGTGTCCAAAGTGCCCCATCTTTGGACACTGCGCGGCTCTTCAAGTGCACTTGACATCGCCCAGGAGTCTGAGCTCCCTCACTTCCCAGCAGGAAACGAAGTACCGCCCCTGCCCCAGCCCCAAAATGGTATTTAAAGACCTCAGTCTGGGACTTTGGTACTTATTGCTAACGGAGAGCTAGAAAATGTGCCTTTTTAAGATTAAATATGAAGTTCATTGTGAGTTCAGCAACTTCTTTGATTTTATATTTCTATATATTTTCTCTCAACAGTGAAATCATGGTTCCTAACTGACACAATTGCTTATTGGCTCTTTCCTTCTTTTTTTCTAACGATCATCTGTGTATCATCATCATTATCTATATTAGTTTCACAATACAAATAGCAATATCATCATTAACGATACGACTACCTATTTTAGTGTTCTTGTTATTTTTAGGAGATGGTTCTTTAGAAATGCATCATTAAATTTCTGTTCTAAAATCAGCAGTATAATATTCTCTATGTGGGCATGCTAACAACTCAAACAATTAACTTTGTTTCAGTTTGCTTTTGATTTATAGTGATTAATAGTTTATTTTTGTTTCATAATTATGTAAAATGTATACATAATTTCAATGTCAAATCTATGGAACAGGTTGTATCTGAGCATTCTTATCTCTGTTCTCTCTACCAAGTTCCTTTCTTCCCTTGGAGGGAGCCCTTCTATTATCGTTTTTTTCCCCTATTTATTTATTTTAAACAAATCAATATTATTGATACATATTGATAAAGCATACAATTCATCCAAGGTGTACAATCAGTGGTATTTGGTGAATCACATGTGCATTCATCACTTCAATCATTATTAGAGCATTTTCACTATTTGAAGAATAATAATAAACAAAAAACAGACAAACAAGAAAATTCCTCATCTCTCAATCTCTCTATGCTTCCCCCACTGCACATAGCTGCTGTTTCTACCTACTCAATCCAAAGTGTATAAGCAATGGTTTTTAGTACAATCAAAATGTACATTCCTCATCTCAAAAATTATAGAACAATTTCATTTCTCCAAAAAGACTCCACACCCCTTAGCATTCCTTCCTCAGATCTACATAGCCACTAGTCTCATTTCATCTTTATAAATTGATTTATAGTTGCATTTTATACAGATGGAGTCATACAATATGTAGTATTCTGGGTCAGGTCTCCTTCACTTAGTATAATGTTATTTTTTTTGTCTGGAAACAGGATTGTTACAGATGGAATTAAACAATTTAAAATGGGGTCATGTCAGATGATGGTGGCCCTAATCCAATATGACCAGTGTCTCAGTAAGCAGAGGAAGTTTGGACTCAGATAGGCAGATAAGGGAGAACGCTGTGGGACAGCTGAGCAGAGAATGACATGGATTGCCAGCAAGCTATCTCCAGAAGCAAGGAACAGGTTATTCCCGATGGGCATTTGTTTTCCTTATTTATTTATTTATTTATTTATTTATTTATTTATTTATTTTTCCTTTTGGATTTTGAAGGAAGCATGGCCCTACTGCCACTTTGATCTTGGACTTCTAGCCTACAGAATTGTGAACAATAATTTTTTTTTTTTTTACTTTATTTTGTACATTTAATAATTGAAAATATAAACAATAATTAAAAATAAAAAGAAAACACAGTTGAATAAACACATACATTTCTCAATTAAATGTATTGGATACACTCCCTCTGACCCCCATAGGGCGGGGCAGGTAACAGACACACCCTGCAGACCCCAGGAGCCGCTGCTCCCCCAGGAAGGAGGGGGCTGCGCCCGCACTTCCCTCTTCTGCATCTCCCTGCACTGCTCCGCTCCACCAGCACCGTCCTGCCCAAGGCCACCTGCTCAGCAGTGCTCAGCATCCTCCACCCTTCCCTCCCTTGAGGACCTCCAGCCTCCCTCCTCTCCTTTCCCGCCCCACCAAAAAGCATCCTCTATACACCCGCTCCCAAAGCCCTTTCCCTGCCCTGGGTCTCCCCAGTCCCCCCACCCCCACATGCCCCCAGAGCCAGGCCTGTCTCAGCCTTCACTGGCCCCCCAAGGCCGGTGTCTTTTCCATCTTCCAAATATCAGGGCAAGATGTTATCTATTTAAAAATCTGAAAACAACTTCCAAAACTATTAAAACACCTTCAAAAGAAAAAAAAATGTATTGGATACATGTAAAAAAAATTTTTGAATCATGCGATATGTTACACAATATATTTGCTTCATAGTAATGAGGTCATACAGTATTTGTCCTTTTGTGTCTGGCTTGCTTGGCTCAACATAATGTCCTTCAAGTTTATCCTTGTTATCATATGATTTACAACTTATTTCTTCTTACAGATGCATAATATTCCATCGTGTGAATAGACCACAGTTTGTTTATCCATTCGTCTGTTGATGGACACCTGGGTTGTTTCCAGCTTTTGGCAATGGTGAATAATGTTGCTATGAACATCGGTGTGCAGACGTCTGTTCGTGTCACTGCTCTCAGTTCTTCTGGGTATATACCCAGGAGTGGTATTGCAGGGTCACGTGGCAAGTCTATATTCAACTTCTTTAGGAACTGCCAAACAGTCCTCCACAGTGGCTGTACCATTCTGCATTCCCATCAACAGTGAAGAAGTGTTCCTATCTCTCCACATCCTCTCCAACACTTGTAGTTCTCTGTCTTTTTAATAGTGGCCATTCTGATAGGTGTGAAATGATATCTCATTGTAGTTTTGATTTGCGATTTCCTAATCATTAGTGATGTTGAGCATTTCTTCATGTGTATTTTTGCCATTTGTATTTCTTCTTTGGACAAATGTCTATTCAAGTCTTCTGCCCATTTTTAATTGGGTCGTTTGTCTTTTTATTGTTGAGTTGTAACATTTCTTTATATATTCTGGATATTAAACCCTTATTTGACATGTGATTTCCAAATTTTTTCTCCCATTGAGTTGCCTGCCTTCTCACCCTTTGGACAAAGTCCTGGGAGGTGCAAAAGTGTTTAATTTTGAGGAGGTTCCACTTACCTATTTTTTCTTTTGTTGCATGTGCTTTGGGTGTAAGGTCCAAGAAACCACCACCTACCACAAGTTCTTGAAGATGTTTCCCTAAATTTTCTTCTAGCAGTTTTATGCTCCTGGCTTCTATATTTAGGTCTTTGATTCATTTTGAGTTGATTCTTGTATAGGGGGTGAGATAGGGCTCCCCTTTCATTCTTTTGGTTATAGATATCCTGTTCTCCCAGCACCATTTGTTGAAGAGACAGTTTTGTTCCATTAACATGGACTTGGTAGGTTTGTCAAAAATTAATTGATCATATAGGTGAGGGTTTATTTCTAGATTCTCAATTTTATTCCACTGATTGATGTGTCTATCTTTATGCCAGTACCATGCTGGTTTGATCACTCTAGCTTTGTAATATGCTTCAAGGTCAGGCAGTGAAATTCCTCCCATGTTGCTCTATTTTTTTTTCAGAATGCTTTTGGCTATTTGGGTGCATTTTCCCATCCAAATGAATTTGATAATTACCTTTTCTAATTCTGTAAAGTAGGCTGTTGGAATTTTGATTGGTATTGCATTAATCTATAAATCCAGTTTGGGTAAGATCGACATCTTCACTATATTCTTTCAATCCATGAACACAGAATGTTTTTCCATTTGTTTAGGTCTTTTTAAAATTTCTTTTAGTATTGTTTTGTAGTTTTTTGCATATAGTTCCTGTACTTCTTTGGATAAATTAATTCCTAGGTATTTGAGTCTTTTTATTGCTATTGTAAATGGAATTTTCCCGCTTATTTCCTCCTCAGACTGTTCAGTACTAGAGTATAGAAACATTACTGATTTTTGCATATTGATCTTGTATCCTGCCACTTTGCTGAATTCATTTATTTGCACAGGTAGCTTTGTCGTGGATACTTCAGAATTTTCTAAATATGGGATCATGTCATTTGCAAACAGGGAGAGTTTTACTTCCTCTTTTCCTATTTGGATGCCTTTAAGTTTTTTTTCTCGTCTAATTGCCCTTCCTAGAACTTCTAGTACAATATTGAATAGCAATGGTGACAGTGGGCATCCTTGTCTTATTCCCGATCTTAGAGGGAAAGCTTTCAACCTTTCCCCATTGAGTTTGGTGCTGGCTGTGGGTTTTTCATATATGCCTTTTATCATATTGAGGAATTTTCCTTCTATTCCTATCTTTTGAAGTGTTTTTATCAAAAAACGATGCTGGATTTTGTCGAATGCCTTTTCTGCATCGATTGAGATGATCATGTGTTTTTATTTCCTTCAGTTTGTTAATGTGGTGTATCATATTGATTGATTTTCTTATGTTGGGCCAGCCTTGCATACCAGGAATAAATCCCACTTGGTCATGATGTATAAGTCTTTTGATATGCTGTTGGATTCGATTTGCAAGTATTTTGTTGAGAATTTTTGCATCTATGTTCATTAGAGCGATTGGTTTGTAATTTTCTTTTCTTGTAGTAGCTTTATCTGGTTTTGGTATTAGAGTGATGTTGGCTTCATAAAATGTGTTGGGTAATATTCCCTCCTCTTCAATTTTTTGCAAGCATTTAAACAGGATTGGTGTTAATTATTTTTGAAATGCTTGGTAGAATTCACCTGTGAAGCCATCTGGTCCTGAACATTTCTTTGCTGGGAGATTTTTGATGACGGATTCAATCTCTTTAAATGTGATTGGTTTGTTAAGTTCTTGTATTTCTTGTAGCGTCAGTGTAGGTTGTGCACTTCTAGGAATTTGTCCATTTCATCTAGGTTGTCTAGTTTGTTGGCATATAGTTTCTCATAATATCCTCTTATGATTCTTTTTATTTCTGTGGGGTCAGTTGTAACTTCCCCACTTTCATATCTGATTATATTTATTTGCATCTTCTCTCTTTTTTTCTTTGTTAGTCTAGCTAGAGGTTTGTCAATTTTATTGATCTTCTCAAAGAATCAGCTTTTGGTTTTGTTGATTTTTCTCTTTTGTTTTTTTTTTGTTCTCCATTTCATTTATTTCTGCTCTGATCTTCTGCTTGCTTTGGGATTGGTTTACTATTCTTTTTCTAGTTTCTTTAGTTGTTCAGTTAAATATTTGAGTTTAACTCTTTCTTCGTATTTAATATAGGCATTTAGGGCTATAAATTTCCCCCTCAGGACTGCCTTCACTGTATCCCATAAGTTTTGATAAGTTGTGTTCTCATTTTCATTTGTCTCAATATATTTACTGATTTCACTTGCAATTTCTTCTTTGACCCACTGATTATTTAGGAGTGTGTTGTTCAGCCTCCACACATTTGCAAATTTACTTTTTTCCTGTCTATTATTGATTTCCAGTTTCATTCCATTATGATCTGAGAAGATGCTTTGCATAATTTCAATCTTTTTTATATTAATTGAGAGCTGCATTGTGCCCTAAAATGTGTTCAATCCTGGAGAATGGTTCACGGGCACTTGAGAAGAATGTATAATCTGCTGAGTTTGGATGCAGTGTTCTGTATATGTCTGTTAGGTCTAATTCGTCATATTGTTTAAGTTCTCTGTTTCCTTGTTGATCTTCTGTCTAGTTGTTCTATCTAATGACGTGAATGGGGTGTTGAAGTCTCCAATGATTATTGTAGAAATATCTGTTTCTCCCTTCAGTTTTGCCAGAGTTTGTCTTGTGTATTTTGGGGCACCCTGGTTAGGTGCATAGATATTTATGACTGTTACTCCTTCCTGGTGGATTGCCCCTTTTATTAATATTTATGGCCTTCTGTATCTCATAACTTTTTTGCATTTAAAGTCCATTTTGTCTGATATTAGTATAGCTACGCTTGCTCTTTTTTGGTTTCTATTTGCATGGAGTACCTTTTCACAACCTTTCACTTTCAGGCGGTTTGTATCCCTGGGTCTAAGGTGAGTTTCTTGTAAGCAGTCTATGGATGGTTCATGTTTGGTTTTTTTTAAACAATTTATTGAAGTATATTATTCATACATGAACATACATAAACTGTAAGTGTTCAGCAAACATTGTGAACTTACAAAAAAACATGCATAACATCATACAGGGCTCCCACACATCACCCCACCACAAACACCCTGGATTGTTGTGAAACATTTGCCAACAAATTATGAAAGAGCATCTTCAAAATTTACTTCTAACTATAGTCTGTATCTTCCTCCCCTATACTTTTTTTAAAAGAATTTATTTATTTACTTTTATTCATCTTTACAGATACACACCGTTTTTTGCTGTTTCTGTGTCCATTCGCTGGGCAACTCTCTCTCTGTGTCTGTTTTCTGCTCTCTCTTCTCATCCTTCTTCTCCTGTCTTCACTGGGATTCTATCCTTGGAAATTCTGATGTGGGAGAGAAGTGTCCTACCTCCTGCGCCATCTTAGTTCCGTGTTTTTTGGCGCGTCTCGTCTTAGCTCTCCCTTGTGTCATTCTCCTGTTACGTCATCATCTTGCTTCATGGCTTGCGTGACCTGATGACTTACCTGTGCACGGGTCCTGATGGCACACCCGCTCACAGGGCCTGGCGGCGTACCCGCGCACGGGGTTGGCTGTCCACGCACCTTCTGTATTTTTCTTTTTTTTCTTTTTACCAGGAGGTCCCTGGGGATCAAACCCAGGTCCCTCCATATGGGAGACAGATGCCCAACCATTTGAGCCACATCCGTCCCCCTGCTATATCTCTTAAGGTTGACCAAAGATAGCTAGAGTTACAGTCATTTCCCATACAGGATGGTCATATAATAAATGAGGCTTAGTTTATCACCAGCATTCTAAAAACCAGACCTAGGGAGAAAAACTGTTTTGGGGACACATGAATGGTTTCTAATATATCGAATGTTTAGCCTACCCTGATTATCACAAAATCAGGATAGCAAGAATATTCGCATTCATGTTTTTATATCCATTCTGTCTTTTGATTGGGAAGTTTAATCCATTCACATTCAATGATATTATTGTAAATGCATTATTTACTTCCACCGTTTTATTATTTGGCTTTCTTATGTTGTATCATATTTTTGTCTGTCTTTTTACTCTTTCGGTTATCCTTTCTGCTATTCTTTCTTCTATACTCTCCTTCAGGCCACCCTCTCCTGTCTTTTTATCTCAGCTTCTAAGGCTTCTAAGGCTGATTAATTTGGTTTTGGAAATTTGTGTGCATCTCGCTAATTAGTTCTCTCAAATCCTGTGTCTCTTCTGGGGCTTTGATACATTCCTTTTCTTGGGCCATTGCTTCCATTTTTTTAGTATGACTCATAATTTTTTGCTGATGTCTAGGCATCTGATTAGGATGTAGTTTACTCAGATGTTCAATTTCTTTCTCTTTTGTAAGGATTTAGTGGCAGGAAGCTGTGTGTTACCACTGATTTTTTATTCTTGGCTCAACCTGGATTGTTAGGATTGTCCCTGCTAGTTGCTCAAAACTGGGCTCTGTGCCCAGTAATTGGTTGCAGACTGGCTTCCTAGGGCCTTGGGGAGGAAAGGTATAAAGGTCGGAAAAAGCCTCTCTTTCTTATTTTCAATTTTCTCTTGTGCACTTCCTTGGTCTGCCAGCAGATGGTGCTCTTTGTCAGCTCTGTTCAATGCCTTGCGTGTATTTGTTGTATCACAGAGGCGATCAATGTGATAGAGCTTCCTGCCCAGAGGCTAAGAGACTTGTAATTCAAACTTTGGAAATATTTCCACTCCCCTCTGAGTCCTCAACAATCAGTCCCTGTTAGTAGAGGAGAAGATTGGGAGGCTTGTATGTCTTTAGCCCCTTGATGGCTCCCAAGGCAAACAATGGCGTGGCCCCACCCAGCCTGAAAGGGCTCCTGGAACACAGCAGACCAAATTTGTGAGTCAAAAGCTGAGTCAGCCTTAGTCTATGTCCCTCTCTGTCCCGTTCCCTGGGGTGGTGGATCCCTGGAGCCCCCTTTGTCTGTAACAGCAGGCGCAGAGGCCACAGAATCCTAAAGTGTTTTTAGTGTGGGGGAAGGTGTCGGCAGCAGCATCTGCTGGTTTCAACTCACAGTTCTGTCATCGTGATTCCCCTCTTTTGTCCCTTTCTCCTCTGGGTGGTGTCCTGCCTTTGCCTGGTGTCCTACCCCCAGAAGATCTTTTTCCAGGCTGTTTCAGCTTATCCTTTAGCTATGTATCTATTATAGTTTTTATTTATTCTTTCTTGTTTTATTTTCATATAAATTAACATAGCTATAAATTCATATCCCCCAAAGGTAGAATACACTACATACTTCTCCATCTTGCTTTTAGCAGGGTATAGAGACATGCTCCATAGCAGGGTATAGATGCACACATCATACTTTTTTTACTGCATGGTACTCATTTGTGTGGCTATGCCACTCATTTCCAGTTTATTCAACCAATTTCCTGCTGATGGACAATTGAGTTACTTTCATTCTTTTGCTTTTACAAATAGTACTGCAATGAATAATCTTGTGCATATTCTTTTCATTTTGCTAGGTTATTTTTGGGAAATATTAATAGAAATGGAAATGCTGTATCAAAGGGTAAGATGCATGAATAATTTTGCTATAGATTATAAAATTCACCTATATTAGGGAATGTTGTATATCGATTTTGTCCAGTAATCTTTCAAAATTCTTGTACTAATTAAAATAATTTATCTTTGGATTCCTTTAAATTTTCTACTTATATAGTCATTTTAAATACAGATTTACATCTTCTTTTACATCTTTATATCTTTTATTCTTCTTGTCTTATTGCTCCATCTAGCACATTCAGTAAAACACTGAATGGGAGTGTTGAAAGTGACTATTTTTGTCTTTTCTTAAACTTAAAGGGAATGCCTTCACCATTTTGCCATTAGGTATTGTTTTAGTTTGCCAAAGGGCTGCCGACACAAAGTACCAGGAATGTGTTGACTTTTAAAAAGGGTATTTATTTGGGGTAAAAGCTTACAGTCCCAAGGCTGTGAAGAGTCCAACTCAAGGCACCGTAAGAGGTGTTTTCTCACCCAAGTCAGCTGCCACATAATGAAGCAAAATGGCAGGTGACCTCTTCCTGGTCTCTGCCGTTGCCTCCAGGCTATACCGTCTCCTGGAGCTCAGGTGAGGGCAACCAGGCATGGGGCTTGTCTCTTAGCAGGCCTCCTCTCTCAGGCTTGGCCGCTCTACTTTACTCCCAATTTCATCTGCAAGCTACCAGGCATATGACATCGCTCTCTGAGCCTCTCCTTTCTCTCACATGGAAAGATTAAAAATGGCAGAGCTCCCTTTTCCTGTGTGTCTCTGTTTTTTTATCACACCCAGCCAGAGGGCAGAGACTCAACCTGAGTCATGCCTCACTGAGGTAGTCCAACTGAAATGGGCTCATACCCACAAGAGTGGACCAGCCCACAAACATAATCTTTCTCTTTCTGAGAAACTGCCACAGGTATGATGTTTGTTGTAAAAATTTTTAAATGCCTTTTATCAGGTTATGGAAGTTCTTTTCTCTTCCTAGTTTGCTAAGAGTTTTTCATTATGATTAGGTTGGGAGTTTATCAAAGGATTTTCCTGCATCTGTTGAGATGAATTTCAAAAATCACTTTTCTAATATTAAACTAACCTTTTATTTCCAAAATTAGGCCTTACTTGGTCATGATATATTATATTTTTTATATATTGCTAGATTTCATTTCTTATACTGAGGATTTTTGCATCTATACTCGTGAGTGAGCTTGAGCTATACTCTTACTTTATCATATTGTTCTTATCAAGTTTTTGGTATTAGGGTCATGCTAACCTCATGAAGTGAATTGGAGAATTTTTTCTCTTTTTGTATTTACTTATGAGATAACCAGAAATATTGGAATTATTTGTCCTGAGTGCTTGGTAAATGTTGGCAAGGCCAAGGAGAATTTGTATTTTCTTTAAGGAAAGATTTTTTAACAGCTGATTCAACCTCCCTAATCATTTGAAGATTGTTCATCTTTTCTATTTCTTCTTCATAAACTGTATTTTTAATGAATTTATCCAATTCATTAATTTTTAAAGTGTACTGGCATGAAGATGTTAATAATATTCTCTTATTATCTATTTTATCTCTGCAGTATCTGAAGTAGTGTTCCCCTTTTCTAATTATTGGGAACTTTTTAAAAATCTCTTTTTATTTTATCAACAGAGATTTATTTAACCTTTTCAAAGAACTTTGGTTTCATTGATCCTAAGACAAGTTTGTTTTGTCATTACTATCTGCTTTATTGTTCTTTCCTTCTACATTCTTTGGATTTTATTCTGCTGTGTTCTTTTCTTGAGGTTAAGTTGGGTGCTTGCCTAATTATTTTATAGTTTTCTCCAGGCTTTTTTTGTTGCTCTTGTTGTTAACGATGTCTAACAAAATTGCATTGTGATCAAAGAATGAACTCATGTATGATATCAGTACTTCAAAACTTTATAAGGACGGTGTGATAACGTAGAAAGTCAATTTTCATAATCATTCCATAAATGTTGAAAAGAATGTGTTTTCCCTAATTTGGGCAGGGTTAGTGCTCTCTATATATTTGATCAACCTTGTTAAATGTGTACTGTCCAAATCTTCTATATAACTTAATACTTGGT
>JAQZBX010048229.1:0-20258 GCA_029593785.1 Cabassous unicinctus | reverse complement strand
AAGAAGCGACTTTTGTTTTGGTGATTCCCTCTATTGTTTTTTTCCCTCTATTTCATTTATCTCTACTCTTATATTTTTTATTTCCTTCTTTCTTCTCACTTTGGATTTAGTTTGCTCTTTTTCTAGGTCTTCCAGTTTTTTTTTTTGTTTTGTTTTGTTTTTAAAGATTTATTTATTTTATTTATTTATCCCCCCCTTGCTGCTTGTGCTGCTGTGTCCATTCGCTGCGTGTCTTCTCTGTGTCTGCTTATCTCCCACTTGCTGTGAGGTCTTGCCGCATCAGCCTACGTTGCCGCGCGAGCCGGCCTGCCCTCACAAGGAGGCGCCGGGAAGCGAACCCGGGGCCTCTCATATGGTAAGCGGGTGCTCTAGCCATTGCGCCACACCCACTTCCTGCCGTGAGGTTGCTGCATCAGCCCAGCGCACCGCTCAGGTCGGCGTGCCCTCACAAGGAGGCCTCGGGACGCGAACCCGGGCCTCCCATATGGTAAACGGGGCTCTATCCACTGAGCCACACCCACTTCCCGGTCTTCCAGTTTTGAGGTTAAATTTCTGATTTGAGATCTTTCTTCTTTTTTAATGTAAGCATTCAGATATATAAGTTTCCCTCTAAGCACTGCCTTTGTTGCAACCCCTAAGTTTAGATATGTTATGTTTTCATTTACATTAGCCTCAAGATAGTTTCTAATTTTCTTTGTGATTTGCTTTTTAACCCATTGGTTATTTAAGAGTACAATGCTTAATTTCCACATATTTGTGAATTTTCCTTTTCTCCAACTGTTACTGATTTCTAGCTTTATTCCATTGTCGTTAGAGAAGATACTTTGCATGATTTCAGTGTACTTGAATTTATTGAAACTTGGCTTGTTATCTAACATATAGTCTATCCTGGAGAATGATCTGAGAAGAATGTATATTCTGTTGTTGGGTGAAGTGTTTTATATATGTTTGTTAGGTTCTTTTGGTTTATAGTATTGTTCAAATCTTCTCCTTTTTACTGATCTTCTGTCTAGATGTTTTACCCATTATTGAAAATGGTGTATTGAAGTCTCCTTCTATAAATGTAGAGCCATCCATTTATTTTGTCACATCTGTCAGTGTTTGCTTCATATATTTTGGTGCTCTGCTGTTAGGTGCATATATATTTATAATTGTTATATCTTCCTGTTGAATTTACCCCTTTATCAGTATATAATGATGTCTTTGTCCCTCATAAGTGTTTTTCACTTAAAAATTATTTATATTTTTAATCTGATATTACTATAGCTATCCCAGTTCTCCTTTGGTTACTACTTGCAAGGTATATTTTTTCCTTCTTTTCACTTTCATCCTACTTATGTCTTTCAATTTAAGGTGAGTCTCTTGTAAACAGCATATAGTTGGGTCATGCTTTTATCTCCACTCTGTGAATCTCTGCCTTTAACTGGGGAGTTTAATCCATTTACATTAAAAGTTACTACTGATAATGTAGGACTTTCTTCTGCCATTTTGCTATGTGGTCTTTGTAAATCATACCTTTTTTGTCCCTCAATTCTTCTGGTAATGCCTACTTTCATATTTATTTGATTTTTTTTGTATTTCATATTTGTTTATTTCTGAATATATTTTCCATATATTTTCCTTGTCATTAACTGGTATTAAAATTTAAAATCCTAAATCTACAACAGTCACATTTGATTTGATACCAGCTTGACTTCAATAGCGTACACATACACTTTTCCCATATCCCTCTTTCCCCCCATCTTTTTTTGTACTAGTTGCAAATTATATCTTTGTACAGTGTATGTCCAAAACCATAGGTTTATCATTACATTTTATGCATTTGTGTTTAAGCACTTGTAGAAAGTAAGATGTAGAGTTACATACTAAAAAATACAATAGTATAACATTTATAATTACCCAGATGGTTACCTTCATTGGAGGTCTTTATTATTTTATGACACTTTGAACCACTGTCTAGTTTCCTTTCCTTTTAGTCTAAAGAATTCCTTTAACATTGCTACTAGGACAGATCTAGTGGTGATGAACTCCCCCAGCTTTTGTTTATCTAGGAATGAGAATCCCAACAAAGAAATTTTTTTAAAAGGTACAAACAGAACTACTGGAATTGAAGTCCATAATAACTGAAATGAAGGAGGATGGTAGTCACTGTAAGGAGGCTGAAATTCACTGGTATTTTTTGCAGTTTACCAGCTTTTTCCTCTTGTTCCTCCCTAGATACTGCACAGTATTCCAGTAGACCCTGAAGTTTCAAAATAGTTTATTCAGACCATTCCTGCCAGTTCAATAGTTGTTTTGGTGGAGGTACTGATTCCTGAAGCTTCCTATACCACTATCTTCCCACAACCCTCCTCTTATTATATGCTTTTAAATCTTTCTTTTTCTGTGTTGTAGTCCCGTCTCTCCTTCAGGAAAGTTTGGAAGCATTTTGAGTTAGTTGTGTTAGCCTTATTTTGTGTTGCTTTGGGGAAGAAATGCATTTCTTTGGGTCCATCATTTGGGATAAAGCACCCCTGGCAGAACTACTAATAATGGGATAGCCAGAAGGGGTGGATATTGAAGCCCCTTACAAGCAGCACCAAGTGACCACCAGGATGAGTTTGTAGAACTTGACAACATTCTCTGGAATTCCTAGGAATTCAAAGAAAAAGGGATTAATGAAAGACAAGGACTTTGAACAGACCCTGCAGATGGTATCTTTGACACTGTTTGTCAGTATTTAAGGGGAGGATGGCCCTTGAAGGATGAAGACAAAAAATAAACAAACAAGCAAACAAGCAAGTGCTTGCTTATTTGTTTACTTTCACAACTTTTAAAGTTTGACATACACACAGAAAAGGCCACATATGATAATCCTGATGAATTTTAACGAAGTGAACACACCCATGAAACCAGTATCCAAATGAACAAAGAAAACTCTCCCAGCACCCTAGAAGTTCACCTTGTTCCCCCTCTTAGTCACTACCCACCCAAAGGTAATCACTATTCTGACCTCTAGCAATGTCTTAGTTTGCCAAAGGCTGCCAAAGCAAACATACCAGAAATGAGTTGGCTTTTATAAAGGGGATTTATTTGGGGTAAAAGCTTACAGTTCTGAGGCTGCAAAAATTGTCCAAATCAAGGCATCATCAGAGATGCTTTCTCACCAAAGGTCAGCTTCTAGCAGATCGTGGAGTCTTGCCATGTGGTAAGGCAGAATGGTCAGTCTGCCAGTCTCTCTACTTGCTCCTAGAGGTCAGCTGTGGGCAGTCAGGCATCTCTCCCTCAGCCTCATCTCCTTGAGGCTCTCAGGGCCTCTGTATCCTTCTGCTGCTGTTGGCAAACCTGAAGTCCTCTCTTTCACATGGCTGGATCAAAATGACAGAGCTCCCTTTTCTGTATCTCTCTGTGTGTTCTCAGTTTATATAGGACCCTGCAAGAGGGCAGAGACCCAACCTGAGTCATGCTTCACTGCTGTAGTCTAATCAAGAGTGATCTAATCATGTGATTTAATCAAGGTCCATTAACTGAATTTAATGCAATCAAAGGGCTTCACACCCACAGGAATAGATTAAATAGATCAAAAACATAATCTTTTCTGGGATTCACAAAAGAAATTCAGACTGTCACAAACAGCACAGATTAGTCTTGTCTGTTCTTGTATTTTATATAAATGGAATTATACAGGATGTACTTTCTTGTGTCTGGCTTCTTTCATTCAAGATTATAATTCTGAGAGTCACTTGTATAGTTGCATATAGTAGTGTCGTACATTCTTGTTTCTATACATTGTGTGAATATAGCACAATTTATTTATTGGTTGTACTGTAAATGGGCATTTGGGAAGATTCCAGCTTGGAGCTAATATGAATATTGTTTTTATGGACATAGTACTTATGCATTTTGGTGAGCAAATGTACATACTTCAGGTTTATGGGTATATACCTAGGAGTGGAATTGCTGGATTGATTATTTTTTAAAAAAAATACCTATTTTCAAAGAAATTTCTAACTGATTAAAATAAAAATAAGCCACAGATGCAATAAGATCCAAAATTACTTATTCAAAATGAATGCCCTGGAATAAAAGAAGGAGTGTATTTTTATACATGCCAACAAAAATTAAAAATCATCTTCAAATATAGTTAATCTTTTTACTTTCTTTTTGCCAGAGAACTAAAACAAACACTATCTTTAAATGATGGATTAAAATTTAATTCTGTATTGCTTGCTTGCTTATGTGCAACTTCACTTCCAATCACTTAGGGGTGGAGGAGCAGTCTATTATATATAGTATGTAGTTACAATAAGGTGGTTTATATTTATGCCAAATAAATGATCACACAGTAAACAATAATATTTTATTATTAAATAATACAGTAATAGATCTATATTTATGTTAATAGGTTTGTACCAAAGTCAATTTCCTGGTTTCAACAGTATACTGTAATTAGGTAGGATTTTATCATTGGAGGAGGCTTAGTGAAGGGTATTTTCTATACTATTTTTGTTTCTTGGGAGTCTTAAATTATTTTAAAACAAATGTATTAAGTAAAAAAGTAATAATAAATATCTTAATTACCCATAACTCTTTACCCTAACAGAACTATCGTAATTTTGCATATTTTATCTACCTTTGTCCCTATGAGGTAAGTGCAATTTTACAATCTACTCTTTTCCATCACCTACTATATTGCAAATATTTTTCCATGTTTTCATACCAATCTCATTTCATGGCTCCACCAAGTTTAATTCATCTTGACTATTGGATGTTTAAGTTGTTTCCAGTTTCAGGCAAAGTGAGACCAGAACCACAGTGCACTTACCAGCAGCCTCAGTGGGGTGGAGAAGTCAGGCAGGATGAGCTTGAAGTCCTGTGTACCCTGTAGGAGCCACATTGTCAGCATTAGCTCCACACAGAGAAGAAGGAGGGGACACACTGGCTGAGCCACCTGGTCCGCGAAACAGTTGTTAGGTTCTTGTCCAGAAGTCCATTGAAAATTTTAATGCAACAAATTTAAAAACTTGTGTTCTGAAAAGTATTCTGTGTGCAAAAAGCTCCCTGGTCTACTCAAGACAGAGAAGCTAATGTTTCACGTAGATGATAGTTACCAAATTAATTACAAATGCCCTTGTCCTTGGACTCCACAATTCCACTCAATTCTAGACAGTTATCCTGGGGAAATCATTATCTCCCTGCTTAGTGTGTGACATGTGCGCGTGCTTGTTCTCACAGCACTGTTGGTAAGAGTGACCACAGAGCCCAGGACACTGCTTATGTGAACAGTGGCAAATCCTTAAATGGAATATTATACAGCTTTTACAAAAAACAATAATAAAGATCCCTTTGAACTACAGGGAAAGATCTCCAGGATATATTATGAAGTATAAAAATGCAAGCTCAAATACTCCAGCATGCCACAATATAATGAAATACATAAAATATCCACATGATACACCATATAGTGATTGCCTGTGGGGAGGAGAGCATGAAAGCTAGAGAAATTGGTAGGAAGGGAAAATGTTCACTAATAATCATTTGCTTTCTTTGATTTATTAAGTAGGTGATATTTCCTATTAAATAAAATCCACAGTTTTTCAAATAAGGTTACATTTCATGCAAGTAATTTACATCTAGGGAGTTTGCTTCTTATGTATTTGCCATATTCAAAGCATAGAGTAATGAGGAAGAAGGGAACTATGAACTGTCTCTCCAGAGCCAAAGCATGTTAGAAGAGAAAGTTATACCATGTCCACACGTGCACATTCACACACACACATCTTCCCCATCCCCGCCCACCCTGAGACAATCAGTCTGACCCTTCACCATGGATCTAAATATATGTGGTATCCTGGTTATGACAAATTCCTCGACACTTTTACAAAATCATTGACAACCCCTCCCAAATTGCTGGACCAAATATAAGTAAATTTGGCATCAAACATTTGAAAAGAGTGGGAAAAGGGGTAACTATAAAAAATACATACAAGGAAAGCTTTGATCTACAAGAGTGGATCTGGGGTA
The DNA here is from genome assembly GCA_029593785.1 of Cabassous unicinctus. Lineage (NCBI taxonomy): Eukaryota > Metazoa > Chordata > Mammalia > Cingulata > Chlamyphoridae > Cabassous > Cabassous unicinctus. The sequence continues at coordinate 14,255 of JAQZBX010048229.1, read as the reverse complement.
GAGGTTGGATGGACATGGTGATGGGATAAATAGTATAATTCCTTGGAGGATGTTCTGAAGGAAGTAAGGAAAAGGAAGCTAGTGGAAAAGGCCATTTAGGAGGCACAGAGACAGATGACTCATGTATGCTGCTCAATTCCATGCAGACACAAGCCGGAGGCCCGTGGTAAAGCACTAACCCCAATAAGCAAGAAAAGCTCAGCTCCAGGGTGACAATGAAGCTCTTTCCTTCTTCAAAGGAATCTCTGAGAAATCTGTGGTGATGCCAGTGCTGGCCAGGCTTCATCTTAATGCATCTGGATAAAGATGCTCAAAGAAAACATGGACATACCTTTTATATATATGTATATATATATTTTGTGGAGGTACCGGGGATTGAACCAGGGACGTTGTACATGTGAATGAAAAGCAGGTGCTCAACCACTGCACTACACCTGCTCCACTACATACATATATATATATATATATATATATTTATTTATTTATTTATTTATTTTATTTATTTATTTTTTTCAGGCACCATGGGCCTGGGGATGTGGGAAGTCTGCGCTCAACCATTGAGCCACATCAGCTCCCCTGAGTTGGTGTTTTCATTTGTTTTGCTTGTTGTTTGTTTTTTTTTAGGAAGCACTGGGAATCAAACCTGGGACTTCCCATGTGGGAAGTAGATGTTCAACCACTTGAGCCACATCCATTCCCCCATATCTTTTTTTCTTAAGATTTATTTATTTATTTACTCCCCACCCACCCCCATTGTTTTTGTGCTTGCTGTCTGTTCTCTGCATCCATTTGCTATGTGTTCTGTGTCTGCTTGTCTTCTCTTTAGGTAGCACCGGGAACCGATCTTGGAACCTTCAGGAGTAGGAGAGAGGTGCTCAATCTCTTGCGCCACCTCAGCTCCCTGGTCTCCTGCGTCTCTTATTGTCTCTCCTCTGTTGCATCATCTTGCTGTACCAGCTCTCTGCGTGGGCCAGCACTCCTGCAGGGCCCGCACTCCTGCATGGGCCAGCTCTCCACATGGGCCAGCTCTCCACTTGGGCCAGCTCTCTGCTCAGTCAGCTCGCCACACGGGCCAGCTTGCCTTTACCAGGAGGCCCCAGGAATCAAACCTTGGACCTCCTATATGGTAGTCAGGAGCCCAATCACTTGAGCCACATTGACTTCCCCATATCTTTTTATAATTGTGCAGAGAGGAGGATATTTCTAGGCACAACATGAAAACCAGAAACCTCTGGCTAAATTGTCTGGTTGTCAATTTCTCTTTGTAATTCTATAGGGTTTTGCTTTATTTATTTCTAAGCCATGTTGTTAGGAACATATAGTTCCTGATTTTTATATCTAATGAAGATTAGATAGATTGTTACATTTATTATCATCCTTATTTATGCTTTTCACTTTAAATTTTGTTTTTTGACATTATTGCTACATCCGTTTTCTTTTGGTTAATATTGAATTGGTAAGTCTTTTTCCATCTTCATCTCAATTTATGTATTGTGATTGCTAAAACATTTAGACTGATATCTACCACCTTGTATTTTATGGTTATCCTGCTTTTCCTTTGCTTCTTTTTGTTCTTCTTTTCTATCTTCTGTTGTATGGATAAAATTTTACATATTCCCTTGTTTGACCCTCTGCTCATTTGGAAACTATTTTAATGGGAACCTTTCAGATATTACTTATATTATACATCCATATCTTTTCTAATAGTTATTCAATATTTCTCACCTTATGGACCACAATGATCTTACCATACTTTACCCATGAATAATACTCAGAACTCCCTTCCTGAGCTGAGCTTTGATTTGTACAGAATTTGTAATAAGGTTGTTTATAAATGTTTGGAATTGGATAAGAGGTGATGATAGCACATTAGAGTAAATGTAATCAGTAGCGTCAATATGTGGGTATGATTATGGTTGAAAGGGAAAGTTTAGGGTCATGTATGTCACTAGAAGAAAAGCTAAAGGATGAAACGTGGTACTGTAAAGCATAGAGAACCCTGTTATGGACAATGAGTGTGGTTAATAGTACAAATATAAGAATGTTTTTCCATAAAGCAGAACAAATGTCAACATTACAAGATGTTAATAATAGGGTGGTATTTGGGTAAAAATATACCTAAAGCAAACTATGGACTGTAGTAAATAGTAATATATTAATATCTTCACCAATTGTCAAAAAGAGAGAGAACTATGCTAAGTGAAAGAAACCAGACACAAAGTACAGCATATTGTTTGACTCTGTTTATATGAGTTATAAATATGAATACATTTATAGAGCTGGAATTAAATTAGTAGATAAGTATGGTAGGGGAAAGATAGCGAATTTGAGAGGTGACTACTAAGGGGTAGGGGATTTTTCTTTTTGGAGTAATGAAAATGCTCTAATATTGATTGTGGTGATGAATGCACAACTCTGTGATTATACTAAAAATCACTGAATGTTTGTACACTTCAGATGGATTGTATGGTATGTGAATATGTCTCAATAAAATTGCTGTAAAAAACTCCCTTCCTCATATTGTAATTGTTGCTTACAATTTGAGTTTTAATTTTCTTACACATCACAGTGGTTATTTCTTTAAAATTTACAGTCAGTAGGGGAGATGTAGGCAATTGTTAATCCAAAGTCCTTTTGGGCAATTGCAGGGAAGCAAAGGTTTCTTCCATCCTGGGCATCAGCTTGACTGCAGTGCACTTACCATGGACTCTTACTTAGTCTGGCCAGATGGATCACACAGAAAAAGAACTGGTTTTTTCTTTTTTCTTTTTTTTTTTTTTAAGGTTTATTTTATTTATTTATCTCTCCCCACCCCCTCATTGTTTGCACTTGCTGTGTCTGTTCATCTTCTTTTTTGTTTCTTTAGGAAGCACGGAGAACTGAACCTGGGACCTCCGATGTGGGAGGGAGGTGACGAATAGCTCAAGCGATTTGTGTCTCTCGTTATGTTTTTCCTCTTGTGTCTCTTGTTGCATCATCTTGTCATGTCAGCTCGCTGCACCTGCCTGTCATGCCAGCTCGCTGTCTTCTTTAGGAGGCACCGGGCACTGAGCCATGGACTTCTCATGTGGTAAGTGAGAGCCCAATCGCTTGAGCCATATCCACTTCCCAGAACTGTTTTTCTTTGGTGCCATTTAGCTACTGTTGAAGGTGAGAAGGTAGGCATGACACCAAAGAGAAGGTGGACAATACAGCAGAACACAACATTGTCTAACATACTTCTTTTGCCTTAAGCTGTTTCTAGGAAAAAAGTTATACACATTTAATAATTTATAATTTAAATTCTTTTGCTCCTGTCAAAATAGAAATAGAAAGTGTGAAATGGTAGGAAAGAAAAGAGCACATTTCTCAGCTTTCTAGATAATAGAACATTGTGAGTAAATACCAAATCTAACTCTGAGGGTTGAGTTTCCTGGCAATAAAGGAACCAAGACACCGTGAATCACAAAATTAGAATTATCTGACCAGTTCTTCAAGAAAGGCATTTTGATTTTCCTCTTGGTACTGAATTTTAAAAGGAATTTATTATGTAGATCTTTACATGTGGGAGACTGAATAAAATGAGCTTTGTCTTCTAAGTGGGTTTATGGAAAAATGTAGAGGAAAATCTTCCATGCTACATATCATCATTTAGTAAAAGTCAGGGCACAAAACTTACTTTTAATCTTAATTTTAACTAGTAAATTTAGTTGAATATATAATAGACTAGTCAACTATTGTGGCATAATACACAACCACCTCCGGAACATAGATCAATAAGCACCCATTTCTCGCTCACGGCTTGTGGTCAGTGGGCCAGCTCTGCTCCTCGGGTCTCTCACGCCTCCGGCTGGGGCATGGGGGCGTCTCATGGTGATGGCAGAGGCTCAAGAGAGCCAGCCCAACTGCACAAGCACATTTCAAGCCTCTGCTTATTTCACATCGGCTACTATTCCATTGGCCAAAGCAAACCACATGACTTAGCCCAACATCAAGGGATTCAGAAGTCAACTCTGCCTTCTGTGGGATGAACTGCAAGGTCACATGGGAGAGGGCATGGATACAGGAAGGGGCGAAGAATTGGGGCCAGTAATTCCATCTCCCACCGGTAGTATTTAAGGAAACAAGGAAAAGTAAGCCTTTTCCTCCCTAATCTCTCCTGCCTTTCCTCTCTTCAGAAGCAGTCACTTTTACTTGTTACTGATACATACGATCAGAGATATTCCAGATCATAACACTGAAATGTCCATGCAGCTTTCTGTATAGCCAGAATGATTTATGTAGCTCAACAAAGAGGCACAAAGTGTCTAGCATGTGCTCTGAGTGCCTGAAACCTATTTGATGTGGGGAAGGCACATGAGGCCAAAGTTTCACTGTCCAGTTCAGCAAGCACATGTGCATGTGTGTGTACCATATTTATAGACAGAATTATTCATAAATGCAAGTCAAATATTAAATCAGTTTTATATTTATCATATCCTATATGTAATGTCAACCTTAATAGTAAGTATTTAATGATAATTTAATGATACTGGATGTTCATTTAGGAGACATATCAGGTAATTAGCACTTCAGGGAAATGTGCATTCAAATAAAGAGCTAAATACTTCCACAAATTTTGTGTAACAAACCACCCCTAAACTTAGTGGCATAAAGCAACAAGTACTTTTATATGGTTTTGGAGTCTAAAGGCAGGAATTCATGCAGGCCACAGTGGGGTGGCTTGTCTCTTCTCCATGATGCCTGGGCCTCAGCTGGGAAAGACTTGAATAGCTGGGAAAGGAAGATGCATTTCCAAGGTGGCTTCTTCACTCCCGTGTCTGGTGTCTTGGTGGGTTCATTGGAAGGATGGGTTTCTCAGGGACTGTCAGCCAGAGCACCTATGTATGGCCTCAGGGTAATCAGACATCACATACAGAGACCATGTGTTCCAGAGAACATGCTGGAAGCTGCATGGCCTTTTATGACTTAGCCTCAGAAGTCACTTAGCATCACTTCTGCCATACTTTATTGGTTCATGCATTCACAAGTCCTTTCAAATTCTAGAGGAGAAGATGGCAAGTTCCTCTTTTCAATGGGAAAAGAGCCAAGGAATTTGTGATCATTTGTTTAGACTCCCCCAGACTCTATGGTGATAATATTCTAAGATATTGGTGTCCTCTGAAGAGACATTTTTAGTAATAACAGGGACCTTGGGGATCATCTTGTTCCACCCTGTCACAATGTAGGGGAGGCTGCTGAGCCCTGGAAAAGGTGTCAATTATCCTTTAGTTGGAGGGGAAGTGATTTCAAGGGAATTCTTTATTTAATGATAGAAACATAAAAGTAGGCATAAATCGATTATGCATTTTGATATGGATTGAATTGTGGACCCCATGTGGTCTTGGTCTTGGCCTGCTTTCTGGTGGGTGTGGACCCATTGTAAGTAAGTTCTCTTAAAGGTGTTACTTCAGTCAAGGTTGGGCTTTAATCCAGATCCCTGGAGTCCTTTATAAGCAGCGTGAAAGTCAGATGGAGAGAGAAGAGACAGGGAGCAGCCGGAAGCTGGAAGCCAATGAAGCCCAGAAGAGAAAGAAGAAGAGGCTGCCATATGCTCTGCTATGTGACAGAAAAGCCAAGGACTAAAGATCTCCAGCAGCCAGCCCCAGAACTTCACAGTCTTTGGGGAGAAAGTATCACCTTGCTGGCACCTTGATTTTGGACTTCTCCTGTCTTCAAAACCATGAGTCAATATAGTCTCATTGTTTAAGGGGAAAAAAAAGCCATTAACATTGACTCATGTTTCTGTCACTAGTGGAATTGTGGAGGCTATCACTTATGAATACCAGTGCCATAGATATCAGAGAGTATGCCAGGATCATGAAAAATCAACTCACTCTTGTTGCAGATGAGGATACTCAGACCCAGAAAATAACTTGCTCAAGATGACAAACACAGGTGAGAGCTGAAGTCCAACTAGAATCAAGAGCAGGGCTTTTCAGGCTTCAATTTGCACTGGAATCCCCTGGGATCTTGTTAAAATGCAGATTTTGAGCCAGTAGTTCTGTGGGAAGCCGAGATGCTGCATTTTTAACAAGCCACCAGGTGATGTCAAGGTGGCCTAAGAATGACACTATGAGAGCCAAGTCTCTGGACGAGTGATGCCCAATGGAACTTTCTACAAAGATGAAATATGTCTATTTAAATTTAAATTAATTAGAATTAAACAAAACTAAAGATTTCATTCTTCAGTCATACTAACCACAATCCAAGGGCTGATAATACTGTAAGTATTAGACAGCATAGCTCTAGAGCACCTGATAACTGAGTGCTGCATGTCTTTTACACTTCCAATGCTACACTTAGTAACATAAGACACTTTAAAAGTGATCATTTTTGATGGTCAGAAATATGAGATCAGTGTGGAGAAAGAGGCAGCCTCATATATTGTCAGCGGGAGTATGAATGGATACAGCCTCTTTGGAGGGGCATTTGGCATTACCAACATGTTTTAAAAGTGTACAAGCTCTTTAATCACTAGGAATTTTTCTACAGATGTCCTGGCACATATACAAGAGTGATCATTGCTTCAGTGCTTCTAATAGCAACAACCTGGAAATAGCCTAAATGTCCATCCCAAGGGGACTGGTTAAATAAATTATGGTACATCATCCCATAGAACTCCAGGCAGCCATCAACAGGAATGAGGCAGATCTGTAAGTACAGAGATGGAGTGATCTCCAGGATATAGTGAAGAAAAGTACAGAACAGCTAGCTACCTTTCACGGAAAAAATATAGCTGGGTATAGGGGCGCGTGTGTGAGAGTTGCACACAGACAATAACTTGAGGATACATAAGAAACTGGTAACAGTGGTTGTTAGTTCTCTGGGGAGATAAACTGAGGGATTAAGGATAAAGAGCTTTCATTTCACTCTTTTCCTACCGTTTGGACAAAATTTACCATCTATCTGAATCACCTTTTGAAAAAATATTTTTAAAGAAAAAATGTGTTTGCTTATTAAGAACTAAGGAAATCTACTGCCTTGTTTCTTCATTTACATTGGGAAGAAATGGGATTTGGGGGATTTGGGGACAGTAAGTTCAATCAGCAAAACCCTTACATGCCTCCACTTTTGAAGGCTTGCGCGGGGAAATGTGGCTTTGAGATGATGGTACCGTTGCTTTGGTCATACCTGTTATTTTCGATAGAACCCATTTGTTCTCCCCATGACTTTTATTAGAGTTTAATAAAAACCTAAATCCAGAGACTCTGGTTCTCCCTCCTTTCTCCCAGGAGGCAGTCCTTGGTTAGACAAAGAGCAGGCTTAGATTTGGTTGTAGTTTACATTTCAATAACAGTTATTTATGATTCTTCCATTGTGCCTATGTTAAATTCTACTATTGTTTAAACAAATTTACTTTCTACTCTCCACTGAGTTCACCAAAGACATGTAATCCTCCTGCAACTGGTAGGGTTGAAGATTCAGCATCCTGGGCAATTAGCGAATCCCAAGGTTCAGCTGGTGTGCCGTCCTTTCCGTTAATTGCAGCCGTTTAGCGAGTGTCTGCAGCAGACGCCCCTGCTTTGAAGGAGGATTTGCATCACTCCTTGGCACTCCTGTATCAGGCTAGGAGGCTGCAGCGTATACCACTGTCAGGCTATGTCACGGCATTATGAGATTAGGGCTGCGAACTTCATCCTTCTGCTCTAGTGGAACCCTCTAGTACTTGGCCTTTGTGAGCAGCTGTGCCAGTTTTTGAAGGGAAAGTTGGAGTGGGTGCCAGTCAGGGAGTATAAACAACCAAAGCTGATTAACACGGTTATGGCTAAGATACCTTTGAAACTGGGGATTCAGTTTTGAGTCCGGGCCCAAAATGGGTAGAGTAGGACATGAAGTTTAGGCTCTCCAATTTGGTGTTTTTTTTTTCAAAGGGGGCTCCAATAATGGTAGCAGTATGGCGTATCAGGTAACCATTGCTACATAGTAAATATCCTCAAAAATCTCAGCGGCACAATAAACTCTTATTTAGCGCACACACCTGCGGGTTGGCTGGGTGGCTTGGCTGAGTTCAGCTGGGCTAGCTCATGGGTCTGGGTGTCAACTGATTAGCCTGGGCTTGGCTAGGTGACTCGGCTGTGCTGCCCACGCCTCTCCTGCCCTCCCTGGGACTGGCAGGTTAGTCTAGGCAGATCCTTCTCACAGCTTTAGCAGAAGCGAGAGCGTGAGACTTAACAAGCACTGTCCAAGCTTCTGTCGACATCCCGATTGGCCAGAACAAGTCCTCCAGCCAGAGTAGAGGCAGGTGGAAGTATGTCCCACAGTTGCACAGTTACATGGCAAAGGACAAGAATACAGGTAGGCATGAAGAATTTAATGCAATCTACCAGAAGAGACAGAGAGACTTGAAAACATACCCCTGATTAATGATGAAGAAAGGAAATCAGGGGGAATAAGAAATAAAGAACAAATTCAGTCCCTCATTTTTTTATTATTCATTTCTCCCCCTCCCCCCGCCCCCATTGTTTTTGCACTCACTGTCTGCTGTCTGTGTGTTCTTCTGTGTCTGCTTGTCTTCTCTTTAGGGGGCACCCGGAACCGATCCTGGGACCTTCCGGAGTGGAGAGAGGCACTCAATCTCTTGTGCCACCACAACTCCCTGGTCAGCTGTGTCTCTTATTGTCTCTCTTCTGTGTCTCTTCTTGTTGCATCATCTTGCTGCGCCAGCTCTCTGCATGGGCCAGCAAGCCGCATGGGCCAGCTTGCTGTTCACCAGGAGGCCCCGGGAATCAAACCCTGGACCTCCTATATGGTAGATGGGAGCCCAATCCCTTGAGCCACATCTACTTTCTGGTCCCTCATTTGAAAAAAGAAATTACTAATAAAAGACTGCCAGCTACATTTAGGAGTTGGAGGTTTGTGGAATATTACATCTGGAACTGATTTTAGGATCATTCCATTCAATGATTATTCAGATCAATGATTATTACCCGTCCTGGGGTCTGGATTATTTTTAAACACAGAACATTTTACAAGCTTTCTCTGAAGGTTGCCCGTGAGCCCCCTGGAAACCCATAAGCCCAGGCTAAAACTGCATTCTAAGGCAAACTTCCCATTTTTACAGGTGAGAAAACTGAGTTACATCGTGATTCCTTTATGCTTCAAAGAGATCGTTCAGCTAGTGTAACACTTGAACATTCAGCTGAATTTGGTATTGAATCAAAGTACATATAAAGCAGACTGCAATAGTCCACTGCTTTAAAACTCTCAAGGCTCTCCAACACGGTGTAAAATCTCTATTCCTTCAAGACCCCCAAGAATTCTGACCCCTGCCCACCTTCTCAACCTTGCATCCACCTCCCTCTCTTCTTGCATAAGCATCCAGCCACACAGGCGTCTGCACTGCTTCTTCCACTTGCCGAATTTGGAAGCTTTGCAACTGCTGTTCCCCTGCCTGGAATACTCTTTTCCTGCACATTCACCCTTCTCGTCTCTGAACATCCCATTTAAAATGCCACCCCTCAACCACCCTTTCTTTCTTTATAATTTCAGTCATGTGTTTTACCTCTCTCCCTCCGGTGGGTCAAAGTACCTGAGGGCAAGGATTTTGTGTTGTTCCCCAAAGTATCCCTGGCATTCAGCAGCCAGCCTGAAGCAGAGCAGGCACTTGAATAGGTATTAAGTGACTAAAAGGACATGTTACACTCTAATGTATACATCCACAGAGAAACCCAGAGGAGAAAGTATACCAGAAGAGCAGCCAAATTCTAAGAGAGATATTTTATGCAGCTCAGTCTTGCAAAGAAAGTGGTCTGGGTGTTTCCTATATAGCTGGCTTTCATTTAAGAATCTTAATGTTTAATAGCAAAATAAATAATGTCATCAGAACCATTAGCCATAGCTAATTAGCCCTATCACAGATCTTGCAGGGATTTTATTATTTAGTAATAGATCTGTAGGTACAAGTGGAACGTTGTCTGAATAAAGCTTTGGAGGAAGAGCTTGTCATTGACCCTTACGGGTGGCTGCCGTAAAGCTTGGTTTCTTGGTGTGTGGCTTTCTTCTGTATCACCAATCCAAGATTTAGAGCATCTTATAAAAAAAACAAATGAAGATGGTGCGTTGGCTGTGAGGAGGTCATAAGCTGTGCTTACCAATGATTTATGGAGGCTCTGATTTCAAAGTTTAACAAAGATTTGCTTTGGGTTTCTGCGCTGTTTTCCAAAGTCATTCTGAACTGACAGGCAAATGTGTAGCCCTTCCTTTCTGCCCACGCCGTGTTCGGGTAGGTGCAGCTGGATGGAAATCAGCCACAAAGGAGAGCTGGGTGTTGCCATTAATGGTGATTTTGTGTAACAGATGTTGTCTACGTATTAGAGGAGGCCGCTTAATTTGTCTCTTGCAAACATGAAGCCTCTTAAAACTATTATGCACTAAACATTGTCTGAAAAATTCCATTCTTTTGTAACACAGTCCTCCTTCAGGAAGAGCAGCAGTTTAGAATTAAAAGAATAAAAGAGAGACTCAAATGAAGGAATACTACATCCATTACATTTGTGTTCATCATGATTACGGAAAAGAGAGAGACCAAAAAAAAAGACATCACGGTATTGCCAAGGGAAAATACATGTATTAAAAACAAAAGTCTAAATGAATAGGTACTGAGCAAGTGATGAGAAATTAGGGCAGAGATGGGGTTTTGCCTCCCGTTGTTAGCAAGCAAGCATCCCCATTGACTTTTACTGCCTAAGAAGAACAGAGTGGGTTACAAAGAGTTAGAAATCTTACACACAATGGTAGGAAAGCAATTGCATCCCACTCACCATCTGGTCAGCTCAGCCTATTTTTCAGGCAAAAGATTAATTGTTTGCTGGGTACATTAAGCCCCAAATCTCCAACAGTCCACCACACACACACACACACACACACACAGACACAGACACACACACACACACAGAGTTGCGATTGTTCTCTGCCATATTTTTCTACCTTTTCTTCTTTCTACCAGCTAGTCTCTCTTAGAAGCAGTTTTCTGCATATTTAACTACTTTGTTAAATGCTCATTATTCCTAGCAATCAAACCTTCCCCACCCCATCATATTTTCAGATTGTTCATTAGATCATGCAAATGCTTGTATCAGGACTGTTTCAAAACTAAAAACAGCTCACTTGTTTCTCCTCCTGACTTATGGGGGCCTAGGATGTAGAAGTTCCTCCATCCTATTCCCAAGAAACCTCCAGGTTTGCAGAACAAAGTCCAGTTTGGGAGAATTGAGGCAATAGACTGTCCTGCAATGTCTCCTCTAACTTCATTCCCTAGCGCAATGTGTTTAGGGTGTGTCATTGCAATTACATACTAAATAAATAAAGATCTTTCCACCTTGGAATCCCTTCCAGACTTCTAAGCAGAGAGACGCTGGGTGGCTTAAGAGATTAGGAAAGCCCTCCAGAGCTGCTTGCATTTCTAGCACAGTACAAAACCACCTGAGGTCAGCAGGTCCCAGCGCTATCACTGGCTACCAAAGAGCACCAAGGGCTCTTCCTCCTCAGATTGCTGTGAACTTGCAGACATCCAGCCTGAGAGTCAATCGTAACCTTCCAAAATTATAAAATAGCTCACTTTGGGGCCAGGCCAGGCAGGGGAGCTCCTCAAGCAGCACCTGCAGATGTAGCTGCCACTCTGCCCAGCATGAGGATGGCCTCTGATTGCTTCAAGAGCATAAGGCTCACATCTTGCCCTGAAGGACCTTGAAATCTGTGGAGGGACATGATGCATGTGTGACTGACGTATCAAGCCCTCTCTGTGCAGCAGGCTGTAGATGGAAATTGTTCTATTTTTCTCCAGTCTCTGTTTCCACCTGGATCATACATGATCCCCTTTTCCAGCTCTTAACATTTCTGGCCCATCACGTCACTACCACAATTGCTTTTGGTTATTAAATTCAGCCCATAGAATGCTATTGAGCTATCATTCCTCCTACTCTTATGTGGGCCTCAGCAGGGACCTTGACTGCATGGAGTGTGGGGGTGTGGGGTGCACAGGGTGGGATATGTAGGAAAGGGGGATCATTTCCTTTTCCTTAGCTGGCAGTAGCTGCCATTCTTTCACCCTCTTGGTCATTGCTCTCCTGGCTGATAGTGCCCAGTCCTGAGGCCCTATTTGAGGCAGGCTCCATATACCAGCCCTCATGGAGCACTTGAGTAGATTTGGGGGAGATCTAGCAGCAGCACCATCCCCCAAAGTTTCCCGATGTGAGAGAGCCACACTGCTGGAAACTGATTGCTCCCATCTCTATTGGAGTTCTATCAAAGCCTTCCCTTTATATGGCCTGGGGGCAGGGAGCACTCCATCTCCCCCATAGCAGGGCATAGGATAACCTGGCCCTGTTAATATTTCCCTTCCTATAAGGACCGTCTCCCTTCCCAGAGCACCCCTGGAGCAGAAGAGAAAAGGAGAGGAGTGGGCTGCTTGTAAGAGAGTTTGTTGAGTTGTTACTGCTCCTTTTGGGTAGGGGGTGGGGAATGGGTTCTGGCCATACTTGTTAAACTGCTGTTTTTAAAATTAGAACAGTGTTGTAAAAAATCACTTGACCGTAGATGTGAGGATCTGTTTCTGAATTCTTGATTAGATTCAGTTGGTCAATCTCGCTATCTTTACGCCAATATCATACTGTTTTTTCACCACTGTAGCTTTATAATATGCTTTCAAGTCTGGAAGTGAGAGTCCTCCAAACTGGTTCTTCTTTTATAAGATATTTTTGGCCATTCAGGGACCCTTTCCCTTCCAGATAAATTTCATAATTGGCTTTTCCAATTCTACAAAGATGGATATTGGAGTTTTTATCAAGATTGCATTAAATTTGTAGATCAGTTTGGATAGCTTTGACATCTTAATGATATTTAGTCTTCCAGCCCATGAGCACAGAACATCCTTCCATTTATTTAGTTCATCACTGATTTCTTTTAGCAATGTTTTATAGTTTTCTGAATACAGGTCCTTTATGTCCTTGGTTGAATTTATTCTTACATATTTGATTACTTTAGTCGCTACTGTAAATGGAATTTTTTCTGACTTCCTCCTTAAGTTTCTCATCAGTAAGTGTATAGAAATGCTATTGATTTTTGTGTATTAATCTTGTATCCCACAATTTACTGAAATCACCTTTAAGCTCCAAAAGTTTTGTTGTGGATTTTTTGGTATTTTCTAAGTATAGGATTATATCATCAGCAAATAACAAAAGTTTTACTTCTTCCTTTCCTATTTGGATGCCTTTTATTTCGTTTTTCTTGCCTAATTGCTCTATCTAGAACTTCTAGCACCATATTGAATAATAGCGGTAAAAGTGGGTATCCTTGTCTTGTTCCCAGTCTCAGTGGGAAAGCTTCCAGTCTTTCTGCATTGAGTACAATGTTAGCTGTGGGGTTTTCATATATACGCTTTGTCATATTGAGAAAGTTTCCTTCTATTCCTATCTTTCAAAGTGTTTTTATCAAGAAACGGTGTTGTATTTTTTGATGCCTTTTCTGCATCAATTGAAATGATCATGTGATTTTTCTTTTTCAATTTATTAATGTGGTGTATTACACTGATTGATCTTCTAATGTTGAACCACCTTTGCATACCTGGTATAAAGCCCACTTGATCGTGATGTATAATTTTTAAAATATATTTTTGGATTTCATTGGCAAGTATTTTGTTGAGGATTTTTGCATCAATATTCATTAAAGAAATTGTTCTGTAATTTTCTTTTTTCATACTATCTTTATTTGGTTTTGGTATTAGGGTGATGTTAGCTTCATAGAATGAGTTTGGTAGCATTCCATTCTGTTCAAATTTTTTTTTGGAAGAGTTTGAACAAGATTGGTATTAGATCTTCTTTAAATGATTGGTAGAATTCACCTGTGAAGCCATCTGTAACCGTTGGGGAATTTGATGTAATTATGAATTCCAAAAATATAATTGGATCATGCCTGTAATCTGATCTGTTAATCTGGGCATGATTGAATTATGTTTAGGACGTTGACTGGGCCATGTCAGTCAGTAGGGCATTGAGCCCCACCCCCTGGTGGGTGGGGAATTGAATATAAAAGGCAAGGTAAAGAACAGAGTTGAAGCAGTCTTTTGAGAAGCAGTTTTGATGTTGGAAAGAAGGCCCCAGGAGAAGAGAAGCAAGCCATTTGCCTGATCGTCTACAGCTGACCTTGTGGAGGAACCAGGAGCTAAGCCCGGAGAGAAACGCAGCCCCGGGAAGAGAGGAACCCCAGAAGCCTGAACCCTGGCAAACGCCGGCAGCTGT